>BGPR01000493.1:94088-116066 GCA_013235015.1 Araneus ventricosus
GGGGGGGGGGGGCTGTAGCCCGATAGCCCCCCCGGATTCGCCACTGACTGATTGTGTACTGTATTCTCTTAAATATAACTCTTAACATTGCTTAATTAATTTGTAATTAAAGTAAAAGTAATCTAGTAAATAATTTAGGCAAAACTGAAAATTATAAAATTTAAAAACCATTAATTCAATTTAGATTATACTTTCTCTAATATTGTTAACGAACTCATATGCTTAAGTTTTGAATAGAATACTGTATTAAATAAATTTCATATCGTTTAAGAAATAATAAAATAACGGGGAATTTAGTTTTAGTTCTAATTTAAAACTAGAATTACATCTCGAAGATTTCTCCGATAATTACATTATTATGGAAGAAAATATAAAGGAATTCATAATCTGCTATTACAATGAAACAAATATCTGTTCATATCGTTTCGAACACTTTCACTTAAGGGGGCAACTCAAATACAGGAATGACAACCTGCAATATAAGTAAGCAGAATCTCGCTCCCGGTAGGATATAGTAATGGTTTTGGTCGAGTTACCTCCTACAGATTAAAGAGTCGTACATCTGTTTGAGGGGTCGTCGCATGTGTTGCTAGTAATTAGGCTTATAATGAGGGGGCCACAGTGCCCGATTAATTGCCAAGTCAAGTGGGTCATACATGTTCTCCCGGCGCGCTAAGGCTGGATGGGAGTAACTCGTTTATGGTTATAGTTACGAACAACAATGTGGATTAGATTCAAATTTTGAAGTGCCTGTGTCACTTTGCGTTTATTATGTGATTTTGAATTGACATCATTTAGTAGGCCATCGGATTCTCTGATTTCCTGGAGTTACTTTCAACAAGATGAGAGGGCACAAAGTTAGTAGTACACGAGTGTATTTTTATTGGTTTTCTTCCCAATCTAAGGGAGTCTTTTTAGGGGTGATTGGCAAGTCACAGATTTTTTTTTACAAGTACAGTCTGCATCGATAATCGAATGGAATTCAATCCCTAATAGTTAGTAAATGGCATCCGTTTTTTTAGGATTTAGTGAACAACCCACCAAAACCCAAAATTTAGCATCCAACCATGAAGTTAATTAATGAAGAAACGATTTTTATCTGGGAGAAAAAACCGCTTTTTTAAGGATTTGCCTATAGTGCGTTTGTTCTCTATTCCTAGTAGTCTAAAGAAAAAGCTGAAACAACTAATGTTGAGTATTAAGCTGCTTATAAGTTAAAGAATTGTTTCAATTTATGAAAGTAATGAACTTCCAAGAACTTCTTGAAACATGTTTAAAGCAAATGAGGATTTAATTAAAAAACACTAGAGTAGCACATATTATTACAGTTAATTAAAGCGGGATGCAAAGTATGGAAACATTAAAAGAACCATAGGTAACTAACAAAAGTAAAATACGTCTATTACACTTCCCGAATGGTAGAAGCAATTAAGGGAAAATTCTTAATTGTGTTAAACTTCAAGGAAAGAATAGAATCTAGGATTTATTACGCCTTAACTTCTGTGTAAACTGTCACAAAAGGGTATGAAAAGTAATAAGTTTGACATTCATTAAAGACAAAAATTTCATTGGATATAAAGAAAAATGCTATGAATGGAATTACTTTTAAGTACACAAAGAAAAAAAAATAGAGAAATAACTCCTTATTGCGACTATGAATGCTTTGAAAAAGGTGTTTAAAAGATATATACTATAGCAAAAAATTCATGCAAATCGAAGTTATAATTCATACTTTTATTGAAATTTATTTCTCCAAGCATATAAAGGATGAAATAGCTGTTTGTCAGAATTAAAGGTTATAATATTAGTTAAGAATTTTTAAAAATTTGCTCAATAGAGATACAAAATAAAATGATGCATTGCAATACTAGTACTGAAACAGAAAAATCTTTTTTTAACTATTTGCCCATCTTTGCAAAATATAACATAAAAATATGAAAACACAAAATTATATTGAAAAATATTTTTGAGACATACACAAATTGTGCTTGGGCTCTACAATTGAGATTAATTAATCAAATACAGTAAGTTCTTTTCTTTCCACGAGCAAAAAGTCTGTGTTTTCAAAATTAAATCAAGTAAAACATTTTATGAATAGAAAATTCTTCATACAAGCATTTAAAAGATGAAATAGATGTTTATCAGAATAGACGGATTGTAATATGAGTTATAAGATAAGATCGCATTAGAAATTAATATTTTTTATTAATGTATTCTGTTTCATTCTTTTGTGTAGAAGATAATAAATAAATTTTAAGGATTCATACACTTCATAACAAAGCGCTCAATTGGTAATAAGATTCAGAAGTGGGTTCACAAGGTTATAGTGGGTGACATAAGATATGAATCATTTATATTGTTGGAAAAATTTAAAATATAAAAAATTGAAAAATTTTATTAAATTTTTATTTTATTAATTTTATTGATAAAAATGTTTTATTTAAAAAACTATTATTTAAACTAGTATTTAGTCCTTATATTTTCTAAAAATTAAAAATGTCGAAACAGCAATTCTTTGAATAATAATTGCTAGAAAAATTAAGCATAATTTAATAAAGTAAATTAAATTAATGAAAAATACAGATTGTTGATAAGCGTCTGACTAATCTTTGCGTTTATATCAGTTACAATTAACAAAATTGAACAGATTATTAAAAAAATTTTCTTGAAGTAATTAAAAATTAATTAAACCCTTAATATTATATAGAACGGTGCATATGCAGCATATTCTAATAAATACAATAATAAACAACAGAAAATTAAAAATGTTAAAAACAATAGAAATTTAAAAAATTAAAACAAGAAAAACTAGGAAAAATATGAAACAGAAGAAGTAATCAACAATGATAAGAATACAACTTTTTGCGCACCAAACACAGCAGCATCCAGTGATTGCATTATACATTTTACTACAACTAACCAACCCATCACTAAAGAATTAACCAACAAAAATTCCCCAATAATAAAATAGCCAAAACTCATAAAAGAAAAAAATTAGAAAACAAAAGAAAAAACAATCAAAATGGAAAATTTGGAGGAGAACCCCAATGGCGGACTTTATCAAAGAGCCACCCACCATAGGAGTTCTAATTTGGACAAATTTTCTGTCGAGGGCAAGACTTACAAAGTCAAAAAATATACCCTCTGTGGCTCTGAATATGTCCAGTTGAAATATAAGAAGTGTCCCTTTGAGAAGAATAAAATTATTATTAATATATAATATTAATACATTTGATATTGAAAATCTTTTTACTAGCCTCCCATATAATAAATTAATTGAAGCGTGCTCAAAATTATATATGATTTATACCTTAGTAATGATTTAATAGATATAAATAAATGGTTAGAAATTTTTAGAGTTAATATTTGTAAAAATTGCCTCTCTAATGGAATTGATTATTATATACAGGTTTTAAGGATTTCTATGGGTTGTTGTTTTTCTAGTGCATTGGCTAATATTTTTCTTCACTTATATGAGAGAGAACTTATTAAAAATGAAATTATATATGGTTATCGTTACAGTAATGACCTTTTAGTGTTTAATCATAACAGTCTTAACTCCATTTATAACTGCTATCCAGAAGAGCTTAAATTAAATAAAACTAACAACGAATTAAACAAATACAATTTTTTGGATCTGGAAATTGAAATTTTGAATTCATGAGTCTCTCTTGGCATTTACGATAAAACAAGGGAATTTCATTTTAAAGCTATAACACTTTGTGATTTTCAGCATAACCTTCACTTTAGAATTATAAGAAATTCCATTTTTTCTGAAATTAATAGAATAAAAAACATTTGTAATAACCACTCAACTTTTGTTAAAGCTCTAGATAATTTTAAAAATATTATAAAATATTTTTTTAAAATATTAACAGCTTAATTAAAAAAGTTTGAACAGTTTTTTTTTCTTTCTAGATATTGGTTGGAATTTTTTCCTAATAGATGGAGATAGGTGTGCTAGTCTCCAATACATTTTTTACACCTTTTCTGTCGTATTATTGGTTCGAATTTTTCTTCATAGATGGAGCTAGGTGTGCTAGCCTCTAATATTTTTGAACCTTTGTTTCTCGTTTTCAGTCGGCGTCCTATTCCTGCATCTAACTCGGCTGAGGATTAATTATTTTCTTACATTCTCAAATTTTCTAATGGATATGTTTTAAAAGGTTTTTATTTTGCTTGTTTCTTTCCTTCTTTTTATTCTTTTCAAAGGGACTATTTCTTATATTTCAACTGGACAGAGTCAGAGGCACAGAGGGTATATTTTTTGACTTTGTAAGTCTTGCCCTCGACAGAAAATTTGTCCAAATTAGAACTCCTATGGTGGATGGCTCTTTGATGAAGTCCGCCATTGGGGTTTTCCTCCAATTTTTCCATTTTGATAGTTTTTACTTTAGTTTTCTAATTTTTTCTTTTATGTGTTTTAGCTATTTTATTATTGGGGAATTTTTGTTGGTTAATTCTTTAGTGATGGGTTGGTTAGTTATAGTAAAATGTATGATGCAATCACTGGATGCTGCTGCGTTTGGCGCGCAAAAAGGTGCATTCTTATCATCGTTGATTACTTCTTCTGTTTCATTTTTTTTCTAGTTTTTACTTTTTAAATGTTTTTAATTTTTAAATTTTCTATTGTTTTTACCTTTTTTAATTTTCTATTGTTTACATTTATATGGTAGACAATATACATGACAATAGGATGCTTGTGGAAGCAGAACAGTAATACGCAATTTTAGGAAATTTGAACATCCTTAATATTCATGCATACTTTTAAATTAAATACATTATTTAAATTTTATTTCGAAGATTCAAGTTAAAAAATATCGATTTGTGCAAGAAATCTTATCATTTAGCTTCCCTTAAAGTGCAATTGAAATTCATCTACTTCCAATGCACAAATCTTTCTGAATATTAGCAGTTTAACTGGAATATTTATATAAGTTGCCTTATATATCTGGCTTTGAAGTTGAGAGAGAAAAATGACGCTACGTCTCGCACATGTGTAATAAAAAAAATTATTTACTATAAATTCCCATAATGCCTATAATATTTAAAGTATTTACTTCAAATTTTAATACAATGCTTCTTTATTATATTATCCAGTATTCTGTAAGTTTTGCATTTTGCTGTAGAAAACTCTGCATGTTATAAGCAAGAAATATCCGGTAAAAATGCAGATTTTTTCTGTCTTCAAAAAATCTGCAGAATATTTAGATAAAATATAATAAGAAAATTTTCTGCAGATTAAATTGAAGAGAAAATGCAGATTTTTTCTGTCTTCAAAAAATCTGCAGAAATCTTTAAGATAACTTCAAAACAATTTTTTTCTGCAGATTTTTTTAGCTAGGAACCATTATATCTTCCAAATATATGTGTTATATTTTACTTAAATGCATATAAGCAATGTGCTTAACCATTTATGAAAGTTACAAATCATTATTAGCTGTCTGTGAAGCGGGGTGAGCCAAAATCCCTGTTCGTCTTCATCAATTTCTGGTATGTCCCCTAAATGCCCTCGTAAGAGATTCTTCAATGTAAACTGTGAGTTTAAGCTTATTCTTTTCATGATCGAAATTCAAGAAAATCTTTCCATTTCTCCAAAATTCTCACTTTTGTGTCTCCTGTCAGTGTAACATCATTAGCATGTATTTTCTCTTTGAATACTTCCTATGAGAGAAAGTAAAAGAGGGGAAAAAAGAAAGCAATAAAAATTAAAAAGAAAATAATGGAAAAAATGTAATGCTGAAATAATACTATGCATCAGAATGAGACAAATGCAAGAAATTAAAATAAAAATAAAATATCGCCTTCTACTTCACCTATCAAAACATATCTAGATATCTCTACTAATAATAAAGAAGAATGAGTGTGTGTTTGCGTGTGTTGGCGCCCTACAGGCCAGACCGCTGGACCTAGAGCTACAATATTTGGCTCAAACATACTTTGGTGGATGGAAATGTGCACCTCAGAGCCCTTTTTTAAAATTTTAATTAGAATTTTAAATAATTAAAAATTAAGCGAAATGTTGGCGTTTTTCCTTAATATGTCCCCAAAATATTTCAGCACTAAAATAATTTTTACACCATCTGAAAGTGTCAAAAATTACTTATCAATGATGTCAATTAAGTTGCCTTACCATTTTTTCTCTAATTTGAACAAATTTTTAAAAATATTTTTATTCATATTTACAAAAATACTTTTTATTGTTGCAATGAAATTCAAACTATTTTTATTGTTTAAAGGACTTTTTATTTGCATGTTTCTCTTCCATTGTTGAAAGCTAAAGTAATTACTAATATAATAGCCCAGATCTCTCAGTAACGCTCTGACGTCACCAACAATAAAACTCGGGCCATAGCACTGCGAGACGTTAAACAGCATTATTTCTGTTTAGAGAACCTAAGTTTCAGTATTTTTAAAATTAAAAGAGTAATTGTCGTTCTAATTTCAAATTAAATATCTCTAAAATAGAGAAATAAAATTTGCTATCCAATGATATAAAATTTATCTCGCTATAGTCAATAGTTCCCGAGAAATTTTAAATTATATTAATCATATATTTCAAATTAGTTTCCGTTTTACAATAGAAAGTAGTAAATACGTCAGTGGTATATCATGCGCGTGATATAGATTGGGCGCCACGATGCATCTAATTATTTAGTGTAATCGTGATGATATAATGTGATAATATTTTTTGCAACGTTAAAATTTACACAAAGACATCTGAAGTACAAGGGAAATAGTTAAACAACGAAAAATACTTCGCCCTGAATGTTGTTTGCCAAGAAGTTTTTGAATAAAGAAATATGTAAATAATATGTAAATAAAAGAAATATTTCCTATCATATTACATATGTTTATTTTATTTGCTTTCAATCAGTGTTAAACACTTCTCTCGCATATACTATATCTATTTAAACGCGTCAGATTTGATGGGAAATCTCTCGAATGAAGAGGCAATTTGCACCCGTCATACCATGACGGGTGATTTTCTAGTATCTTAATGTTTAATGATATGTTTTAATAAGCGTATTTTCATCCAGCTACCAAGCTGCTGGAGCTAAAATGTGCAGCGCCATTTTAAAGTTAAAATCATATACATATTTTGCAAGAGGAATGAGAGAGTGAAGTTGATGGCCAAAACAGGCAATTGTTTTCTACATAACACAGACAGTTACTCAACTCCATTAGGGACATTCATGCAGACAACGAACAGAATAGGTGCAAGGCTACTGAAAGAATATGGCTGAAATGTCTATAAAATTTGAACTTTAAAATTATTTTCTTAAGGGAACCACGAATATCAAATTATACATAAAAGATTCTGTTGAAATTATATTCCCCGGGAACAAGCTAGTCGCCGAAGGTGGCTATTCCAAAATAAAGTCCAAAAAATAATTGGAAGAAAAAATTTACACAGATTTTTTTTTTTTTTGTAAATCCTTTTCAATATACTTGACAATGTAAAAAATTATGGAATTTGTCTTTCCTACCTGACAAAACAAACAATATTTTAATCTGTTGGAACTCTGGTATGTAGTCGCTGTATTCCTGCGATATATATTTATACTGTGATTTCTTTCCTTTCTTAAGTTCTATTAATTATAATGACTGTTAATAAGAATAAGATAATTGATTTGCAATGTTCACCAAAGAATTTGTATCTTAACCATTTTTAGTTCTCCACTTTTTGTTAAATTTGGTTCACTGTGAATCTTAGAACTCCAAGAGAAATTTTAAAATATAATTCTAAATCTATTATTTAATTAATTTTATAAATCTTTCAGTTACTTTTTTTTGGCTAAGTACATTTTAGCAGATCTTATCTTCTAAGCAAAATGCCTTTCTCAACACTGTTGAAATTCTCAAATGGAAAAGGCATACTTAAAGAATTATACACTATGAGACATTTACATTTTTAGAAGAATTCTCATTCGTAATTAAAGTTACGAAGAAAATTGCGTGGTGCGTAACTTTAAGAGAAAACATATGAAAACAACAGTTGCTCTTATTACAGCAGTTCAAATGAATGAAAAAAATTCTGTATGAACCTCTTAAGTGAATATATTAACAAGAGATTAATTAAAGAGTTGTTGGTGTATGAAACGTACTGCTAAATATTATGCGTGTTTGGTTAGAATTTTCTTTTTTTCTCAGGACTGGTTATCTCTTTGTTGTTTCAGTCAACGTTAACCGGGAATAGGTAATTAAATAAAGGTCATTAGTTAACTTAATTAACTATATTTAAGTTCCAACTTTTGACGTGACGCTCGTTACGATGATAGTCGCATGAACTTCCTTGTGACGAGACTAATAATGCGAAAAGAATGGTTGACCCCACAACGGATAGATCTTATCTGTAATAGTTTGTCATATAGTAAGAGTTTGTCGCATAGTATGTGTTTTACCCGTGGCGTCTTTGTACCAGTGTAGGCGCATGCGCGTGATTGTTATGAATTAGCTTTATGTAAGGTTAAAAATAAGTGTAGCGTGGAAACGCTTTTAGCTAGGAGGCTGATTTTGGTGTCATTTTAAAGAACTTCAGAAGGACCCAAAGTGTGAGAATAAAATTATTTAACAGAATATAAGTAAAAATCGGTATTAACTTGAAAATTTCAAACTCCGCATGTTTTTTTATTATAACATGCAGAATTTTCTTTCGAATTGTACGAAACGTACAGAATACTTGACAATACGCAATATAAACATTGTATTAAAACTTGAATTCAAAAATTTGATTATTACGGGAAATATGAGCATTTGTAGTAAATAATGTTTTACTGCGCATACAAAGAGATGTAGTTTTACATACAGTCAACAGATGGCTCCCTCAAAGCTACTCTAATAAAGCATAAGAAATGCGCAGTTCGGATCAGCGCCGTGGATTGTTCGTGAGAACGTCGGGATAAAATCATAAAACAAGTATTTCTTATTAATATGTAATTTAATTATAAATCTCTTTAATACAATATTTACACAGAGTAGTAGTACAATGGTTACAGAATAGATAAATCACAAGTTTTTCTCATGTAGCAAGGGTCTGTGGTAGCTTGTGATTTATCTATTCTGTAACCATTGTACTACTCTGTGTAAAAATTGTATTAAAGAGATTAATAATTAAATTACATAATTATACGAAACATTTGTTTTATGATTTTATCCGGACGTTTTCACGAAAAATCTAGGCCGCGGACCCGAACTGCGCCTTTCTTATGTTTTTATAAATTCTGTACTACTTTAATTTTGATTCCTATTCATTTAAGAAAAATTAGTTAATGTTTTCACCATCACAGTTGCAACATGTTACTTATTTTGAAACCGTATTACAAGGATTAGGATTTAGAATTCATTGAAATCCGTATAGATCAGAAAATATGTTATTTCAAAGGAAAAATATCATTTATTGGAAAGATTTGAGCCTCTCTGTGTTATTGGCATGCTACAATGATGGAATTCGTTATAAATAAGAAGGAAAAAATAATTAACAGGAGTTTTGAAAAGGACAATTAAGGTTATTATTATTTTTGCTAAGTATTGGATGGGATAGCTAGGATTTTTATAAAACGTTAAAGCAAAGTAGGTACCCAATGTTAAATTTTAGTTTATTATATATATAGATATCAATTATCAAATCAATTCTGGGCACTGAAATATATAACACAATAATAAGCAATTCTAACCATACTGATATAAATCACCTACCTTTGCAGACCTGAAAAACCTAGCTACTAAATTAAATCATTTGCATAGGGTAGTACAATGCTAGTTGTGAAATCAAATTAGAGATATTAAAACTGAATCAAAATCTATGAATTTAAATCTTTTTTATTATAGAACAGTTTAAATTAAATCATTTTAATCACTGCCATGATTTATATATATACAAGATGATGCACATAACTAAAAGTGTAATGACCAAAATAAAAAAGAATATGTAGTTACACATATTACAAAGCACTGCAGGCTTAGAAAAAAATATAGTAATGAGGATACTAGGTAAAAACAACAAATTCAAGGAATACTTTTTTGATTCTGCAGAAAAATAATTGTGTTACGTTGACAAAGCACATTGCAGTATATGTTTGCTTGTGAAAAACTTATTACAACACACGATGTATGAAAAAATTCGAAGAAATTGGTAATTTCATAAAATTATGTATACACAACTCGGTGATTTAGACGCATTATTGGTGCACTACACGTTTCCTTGAGCACTTCGATTATAAAACTGTTAACGTAAAGAAATTTGAATGGACAGGCTGTTCAAATTGCAACCTGATAATTTCTAGTGCAAGGCTTGAGGTCGAGTATTCAGTTCACACGAACTACTGATTTGTATAGCGCACATTTTGCACCAAACGCTGCCACAATTGCCTCCATTTCATACATGAATAAAGATGAAAATTTTGGATGACACCATTCTCATCTTGAAGATTTCAAACTCGCAGAATCAAACCTCACATCACCACACCAAAAAACTTGTTGGAGAATCGAACTCTATCGTTTTTAAAATTCCAACGGAAAAGAGAAAAAATAAAAAAAAAAGAGAATAAATAAAAAATAAAAGGAAAAGAGAATAAAAACGACAAGCTTCCTGAAGGCCCAAAGGCCCCCAGAAGCCCTAACGGCCCTGGGCCCCGCAGCCACAAAATACACCTCACTCGTTCGGAGGCGCACAAAGGAATTCTAATCATAACGGAAAACGATTCCAGTGACAGAAGCCCAAAATCTGATTACGCCAAATTCATCCGCGAACCAAGATTGCGAAGAAATATTCCCGTTGAAAAATTTTGAATTATAAATTAATAAAATTGAAACCTTGATGGAAACAACAACAAAAGTTAAGACAAATAATATTTAAGTCGAATAGAAAGTAAATGATTAAGAAAAAATTAGATAGTTAATGAAATGGCTAAAACTTATCACTTGAATTTCAAAAATTGTCAAAGTAGTCACAAGATTTGAAAGAAACTTTGGTGGCGAAGAATTAAATAATTTAAAATACTGACAAAACCGAAAAAAGATGTAGATGCAATTTTTGCAATCTAACACTAAGAAAAACTAATCATATTTTCACTTCTTTGTCTTAGGTTTAAAGTTTGTTTTTGGTTATGTTTTTAGGAAGCAGAACAAAATTGTGCAGTGTAACGACAAGCAGTAGCGTTTCAATTTTTGGAGGGGAGAGTGCTCGCTCAAGTACCTATTGAATCATGTGATCACAGTTCAAAATCGCAAGGTCTGTCCCAAATTAGACCTCGTGTAGCTTCAAAAAGAGTCGTTCATGTAAGTAAACTAAACAAATAAGTATGATAAATTTCAGAATGAATGGTCACATTTCAGAAAAAAGCTACTATTTACAGTAAAAACTAAAGGTAAAATCACATAATATAGTCGAAAATTTAAATTGAATATTTGTCACGGATCCATAATTACTATGAACATGTAAATTCAAAATAATGAAATTTATACAAATTTCCTAAAATACGGGAACCTGGCAAAGAGAGTGAATTAATTAAATTATACAATAGGTGAGAAAAAAAGAAATCGCTAAGTATTTCTAACACAAGAAATCTGATTTTTTTTCCTCTGCAATTTTTCCCAATACATGCTATGGTTCATAATTTCAAGCACAGTAGTTTATACTTGGAAATTACGATACATGATTTTTTGAGTTCCATTTGGGTGGTTGAGGAATGCTATTATTTTATAAAACATGATGTTTCTTCACTTTATTCAATACAATGATTTGATTGGAGAGATTGGTTTTAATCAAAGAATAATACTCCTGTGAGTAATAATAATCACTAACTTGTAATTTTTAACTTATCATATCTTATTAAAGTTACAAAGATTTAAAATAATTGAAAGAAAAAAACAAAAATGTTAAAGACATTAAAATGTAACAAAATTAACGACATACGATTGATATAATCCAAGGCAAAAATAATCCATCTGGATAAACGTCACCGGAGGCAACTTTCCAATTTTGGAATCTAATTGGTATAGGTTTTCTGTCGAGGAAAATGAATTTAAGGTCAAAATTAAAATATTCCTCTGTGGCCTGAACCTATCCCGGAAATTAGAAATAAAAAGGAAAAACACATTTCATAAGAAAGCAATCAAAACAGTCTTCACCAGTAAAGTCTACCTACCGTCATCAATGCGTAAAAAACAGACGCTAACCAAAACGAAGCATGTTTTGTCTTCTAAAATCCAAAATGGAGAGTGTCTCCGATAACGTTCTTCCAGATGGATTCTTTTTTCTTCGTCTTATTTCATTCGTATATCGTTAATTTTGTTATATTTTAATGTCTTTTACGTTTTTGCTTTTTCTTTTAATTATTTTAAATATTTTCCATCGCAATTTTTCCTGGATGCAGCAGCAAAATTGTTTCTATTTTCTGTCTCTTTTAGCTCTTAAATTCTATACTTACTCCAGGTTGTTAAAGTTACACTATATATTTTTGATGACACAAGTCATAATTTTAACAACAATAATAAAAGTATAAGAAATGACATAGATAAACATTTTCCAACTGCCATCACATCACAGATAGAGACAAGAGTTTGAAAATTTGAGCGTGTCTTCCCATCTCATGTGACGGTTTTCATCATCAGACAGCAGTTCGAAATTTTAAGAAATATCCCAAGAAGGTCTCGTGCAGTTTGAAAACGGATCTACGGATCTAGCAAATTGAACCAAACGTTTCATTCGCCGCATTTATTTAGATTACCTATTTATGTTACTAATATTAAATAATACCAAACTTAAAAAAATTATCTCTAAGTTTACCTAAAATACTTTTAAATCACATTTCATGTAAAAAGATTGAAATTTTCCTTGCAGACTCTTCGAGACTTTAAAAGCAAATACATCTCTTTAAATATATCAACTTAAAAGTCGAAATCATTTTAGTCCATGATGGTGAATTCTTCATAATATTTTTGAAAGGTTTAGAACCAAATAAAAATGTATTATTTATCATTTTTGGGTGTGTAGAGAATATTTACTTTGCAACCCACCAAAATATTTAGGATAGAAATGAAAATAAATATTTATTTTTAACATATGGCTTTGGGATGGAATGTTTCGGTTCATCAAAGGAATAAAATTCACTATCATGATATTGTGATTTATTTGTTTTGCAATGTTTTTACTATTTCAGTATGTGTTATTTCCAGAATATTGAAAATTTAATATTCAAATAATTGAAATACAACACACGACAAGCCTAACTTCCAAATGGGAAATACAAAAACCCTCATGTCTTTTCTAAGCTGTTGCAAACAAAAAAATATGAACAATTTTATATTAATAATGTATGGACTGCTAATAGGAATCTATAAAATTAATAACTAAGACAATTCGATGCAAATAACGATTTAAATGAATAGGACAACATTTCAAGGTTTATAAAGCTCCAAAGTCGCATATATGAACCAAAAGAACATTGATTATTTCTGCAGAGAAGCAATTTTTTTTCCAAATCCTTATCACTCCTGGCAGAAAGTTTGCCATCTAAGAAATTATCAACAGTCATTAAGCCTATATCAGAAACTAAGACAATACGTAAATCACTTTTATGAAATACTAGCAGAAAACCCGGCGTTGCTCGGGATCCATATTTTTCATTAACCGGCCTCCTGTTTTGTTCAATACACTCAAATAAAAAAAAATAATGAATCTATATATAACATCGTAAGAAGGAGATTTAAATTCAAGGCAGAAATTTTAGCCACAAAATTGACTTATTGTTAGCTTATATACCCGGCGTTGCTCGGGATAGAAGCATTTTCATGTCTATGTATTTATAATAGGCGTGTCCGGAAAGTAAGTACAGTTATGGAAAAACTCGCATAATTTTTTTTTTCAAAATAAAATTTATTTTTACATAGAGTTACGAAATAGCATTTCGAAAGAACATTTCGTAAACTATTTTTCTACATAGTTACTGCCATTGTTCAGACATTTGTCATAGCGAGAAACCAACCCTCTTCAAAGAAAGATGCCGCCAGTGAAGACAGCCACTGCTGAACACCGTTTTATGCGTCGTCGTCGCTGTCAAAGCGCCTACCTCTAAAATCACACTTCAAGTTCAAGACCAAACCCAAGTTTCATCACCGGTCACAATCTTTTTTAGGAATTCATTGCCCTCTTCACTAAATCGTGTACGAAATTTCAAAGTACTGCCAATTCACTTCGTTTTGTGGACATCCATAAGCATTTTCGGAACCCAACGGGAACACAATTTGCGATAATTTAAGCGATTTATGACAATCTCATGCAAAACAGTGTTTGAAATTTGTGGAAACTCATCAAAAAGCATTCTTATTGTGGACCGTCTGTTTTCGCGAATTTTCTCATTCACTTTTGCAACCAAACCAACATTGACAACAGAAGGTCGCCCACGCCGTGCTTCGTCATGAACATCATTGCGTCCATCATCAAATTGTCGAACCCACTTTCTAATAATTCCATCAGTCATTACATTTGCACCATGAATCTCTACAAGTTGACGGAGAATTTCAGCTGCCTTAACTTTCTTTGCGTTCAAAAACCGTATTACAGAACGCACTTCACAGCCTGCGGGATCGGAAATCTTCTTAAACATTTTGAACGCTCACTAACACATGTAAGCACAATACAATCCGGCTGAAATGGCGTCAGTGGAAAGACAATGAACCAGAGACATGTGTGCACATGCGCGGAACTGCGACACTAGCTTTGCGGTGGCTGTAGAAGGAAACGGTACTTACTTTCCGGACACGCCTCGTAACACCTTAATTAGAAAGTTTTTCACTGCAACGGCATTACAGTGGAAAAAGTCCTTCGTTGGTTTTCTTTTGCCCTCTCCTGTGTCTCTGACCTCTCGGCAAGCAACTAAACTAACATCTTCTTTTTGTCTCCGTACTTTGAACCATTTCACACGAGTCTGACAACCTTAGAATTCCATCTTCCCATCACCATTATTGCTACGGAGACGACAAAAATACTTCATATCATGCTTTGCATGACTCTGTATTCTCTTCTTTTAGGTATTTGTGTGCCTGACCGGAAGCACCATTCCTTCTATTTCTCCCTAGGCCCTCTCCCTTCGGCAGGAACTGGACTCGGTTAATCTTTAATTACTTTACATACTGACAGTGGCGTACCGAGGGAAAGTGGTGCTCGGACCATAGTATGATTTCCATAAGACGCTTAACTTGCTTAAACGGCGCTCTGGACATGGTATTTTTTGACTCCTTATTGTATTTTATTTTAATAAATGACTCAAACATATTAATGCTTTGTCAACATGGGCAGTGTCGCAGCGTGGGTAAATGGCATCCACGGAATATGATTTTTTTTTACCCCAGTCATTATTTGCTTAGCCAGCACAAATGGCGCTCGGGGCCTAGTGTTATTTTTAAGCCCCCTAATCATATTTTGCTTTAAAAGCTGGCATACATACAGTAATGCTTTGTCTCCATGCCACTAATAAAACTGGCATCTGCGACATCTATACTTCACGTACTCAAGGTTGCTACGCCTCTTCGTACTGATTACGATTATCTAAAAGTTCGTGAAATTTAAACGATACATCGCGTAGTAACTAAACTAATCTCATTGGGTGTTTGAGTGCATGTTAAAAGCTACGAAATGAAAACGGTAATTAAGTGCATGCTACGAAATAACAGCGGAACTAAGAAGTCTACCTTGACGGAAAAAAGCAAAATTTTCTTAACTTTGTCAGTTGTAAAAACACGTGAATAAAGGATTTGATAAAATAGTAAATTGGTCTAAATTTGATTTTATAACAATAAAAGCATTGTTACAATTTGAATTTAAAATGAATTGCGAAACCTTAATTACAGATTGAGAAAACATTGTATCGCAATTAAATTAGAGTCATTAAAAAGATAATTTTTGCTCTTTAAGGTGATGTGAAAATAATTTTCGTACCATAAGTGTTTCAGAAATTAATGGTTAAAAACGTCTAAAAATAGATTAATTTTCATTATTTAATTAAATGAATAAAAATCTAATTTGAATTATAAAATAATCTTTACGGCGTAGCTCCCTATTATGCTGATCCATCACTGTGTCAAATTTGGTCGCGGGAAGTCCAACGGTGTGGGTGTGCATAAAGAATCGAAAAACGAACACACAAACACACTTTCCTATTTTATATATACAGTATGCCCGCTAAAATCCGTTGTCACCTAGATAATTTCTGAACGGCAAGAGCTATAGTCATAAAAGTGAGGTCTAGGTACAGTAAAGTTGCCATGCGCTACGCAAAAAACCGCTTACAGCGCCACCTGGCGTCATAATTCTGAGTTAGCGTTCTTATCTCAAAAACGGTACAAAATAGAAGGGAATGTCAATTACAAAGTTGTAGAACGTTATCGATTTAGTACAAAAAGACACCTTGTGCACATTAATACGAAGAACATAACGCTTAAAATGCACATTTGTTTGTTCGTATTTTCCAAAATTGTGACGTCACAAGACATGAACAAAAGGAGAAAATGTTATTTTTCGGCGAAAAAATGACCCCATTATACGGTGTATGGACCTTTCCGACAACATTGTAGGACTTTCGATGACGTACTACTGTTGCATGTGCTAGTGCGTAAAACGTGTGCAAAGTGAAATTCAAACAATGGCTCAAATCTATATTGTAGATGACGGAAAGTACTTTGAACACCGGGAATAAAGGTAGCTTTCGTGATATCTAATTGTTTTTTCTTCTTTTTAATCCGTTTTTTGACGTCACAGTTACCGAAATCGCGAACAATAAAATGTGCAATTTTAGCGTTCTGTTCTTAGTATTAATATGCACAAGGTGTCTTTTTGTACTAAATCGGTAAAGCTATGCAACTTTATAATTGACATTTTCCCTCTATTTTGTGCCGTTTTCGAGACGAAGAACGCTAACTCCGAATTTTGCAGCCAGGTGGCGCTGTAAGAGGTTTTCTTGCCTAGCGCATGGCAAGTTTAGTATACCTAGACCCCACTTTTATTTCTGTAGCTCTTGCCGTTCAGAAATTATTGGGTGACAATGGACTTTAGCGGGCACACTGTATATAGATTATTATCTCATAACAGGTTTTTGAGATCTAAATCATACTTTGAAACGCTCTTCCCGACAACCATCTTCATAAGAGAATGGAGCAATTTTCCAATGGGACATATGTTAAATGATTTGTAATTTACTTGTTGCAAGTTAGTAAGACGCATTGGAAACCTCATTCTAATATTTCGTGAATTAAGGTTTTAAGTCTGGCCGATTATATTTTTGAGTACGAGTTTCGTATACTTCACCAGTCGCGCGGCTTAGTTGTAAGGTCTTGGGTTTCGGGGCCGTTGGCTCCAGGTTTGAAACACGATTTCACGGAGGTTGTTGTTCTCCATGTACGCGTCCAGTTGCCTACCTATTAAATCATGCGTAGTGGGTAAAACGGCTTTCCGTTGGTAAGGTTGAAAGTTTGGAGAGAGGAGTGTATCGCCCTCTCCATCTGACTGCGGTTCAAAATTGCGAGGCTCGTCCTAAAATCCCTCGTGTTACTTCGAAAGGGGAAATTAATACGACTAAACTAAAAATAATTTGTATACTTCGCGTCATGACAGAAATTAGAACATCCTGAAGACTTCTTTAGCCGTCAGAATCTTTCTGAGCTCTTATTTTTGCCATCAAGAAAATTTCTAATTAAAAAGTGTTTCTGCAAGGAATTGTTGTTCTCCAATCAAAGTAATTTTGTTTCAAATCTAATACTCAATTTTGCCAATTTCCACAGACAAATAGTTCAGAACAGCAATGTTTGTTACGTACTGTCGATAGTAAAAAAATGGCTGAACAATAATAGCCGTACACAAGTTTACGCGAAAGATTATTTATTTCCACATATATGCGCGATTAAATTAATTTATCAAGACATTAAATTTTATGCTTTCCAACCATAATTTAATTTTTTATTGTTATGTTCCCTTCTCTCTCTTGTTTTGTACCTTTAGACAGTGAAGTTTCAAAACTTATTTGAAAACATGAATAAAGTTTAACCCTTTAACAACGAATAGGTTTTCTTGCCTGTTAAATGATAAGCATCTGATCTCCTGAAATGACCCATCATTAAAGAATAATTATCGTCAGATAAGAGAATATTTCGTACCTTTTCCGTGCAAAGCTAATATAATAATATAACAAATGGGAATAACAAATAGGTGGCTTGATATTCGGAACTCTTGTATGGGATTGAAAAATATTTGTCTACTATTTTGTCATAAAGTACAAAGAATATGACGAATATATACGTACTATTGGTGTCATTGATTATATCCATTAACTCTATCTGTACGGGAACTTCCCAAACGTCTCTTCAAGCAAAATACGATGGGCATCGGAAACGTCCGAATATCACTGTGAAATTTCCGACTCCTTTCGTTAAGTGTGATTGATTTCTAGCCCGCGGCGCTTGCTTCCTTCATTAGAGAGGCTTGCCCAGATGGATTGAGGGGAAAAGGGGGGTTTTCTTAGAATTCGGACAGTTCCAGCTGTCATTGTGGTTTTTGAGAGGGGTGGCGAATTTCCCTTATCTTTAAAATAGGATTTCGTGCATTACCGTATTTTGAGGTTCCTCTATTCCAATAGTCTTAGGAATCAGAGGGTTAATAGATGGAGAAAACCATATGCTTTAGAGCAGCAGAAACCTTAACAACCTAAATACGCACTTTCTCAAACTCTCGCTGGAAAACAAGACAAACCAAATATCGGAAGAATGACAAATTATTTGGAGTTTCGCCAAAGGTATTCTTTGTGGTTGAAGATGAGGAAAATTTAAGTTAGAAAGAGTTGCGAACGCGATTATATATAAATATATGCAATAGGTAGTAATAAAAGAAAGAAGCAGTGTGAGAATTGAGAAAAATATTATAA
The DNA here is from genome assembly GCA_013235015.1 of Araneus ventricosus. Classification (NCBI taxonomy): domain Eukaryota; kingdom Metazoa; phylum Arthropoda; class Arachnida; order Araneae; family Araneidae; genus Araneus; species Araneus ventricosus. The sequence goes on from BGPR01000493.1 coordinate 113,003, forward strand.
ATGAGTGAGCAATTTACTGAAAGCTTTCGTTAAAATATTTAATGACGTTTATTTTTCAGTTATGATAGAATCATAAATTTTACTTTTCATAGTTTAAGAATTTAATGCTTGAGTTGAGTTCTAATTGAAAAATAATCAAAATAGGCATTTTTAAGCCGTATGATAATTGCTTTCGTATTACATTTTTAACGAACCAATAAATCCGATTAAATAATGGAATTGTGTTAACTGAAATAATAGCATAACTAATACGCGATGTGCGATATTTTCAGTCATTTGTTTTAGCAAACGAAAGGAGAGTTTTGATAAAGGCATAAAATTACTTATAGTGTAAGGGAGAATAATTTCTAATTATTTATTTACATATCGAGTTATTATCAAATTATCTATTTATCTATCAAACTAATTTCCAAATATCTATTTATATCCAAGTTATTTATACAAATATAGTTCACACATAATTTAGAATTCCATGAAATGAGAAGCAAATAAATAATACAAAAACGATCGGAAAAGATTACTTTTCAAATAATTCATCATATACTATTTAATTATAAAAATAATTAAGCTTTTCACTCTCAGGAAGTTTGGTGGTATTTCTGTCATCGGGGAAAATCTGCGATTAGCTGGATAGATTATTGTAAAATAACATTTTCTGATTATCTGACGTCATGCATCATAATAATCAGTAACCTTTTGAATAATGGATTGAAGTAATGCGATTTAACTATTTTTTCATCTTTCGGGCTTATATTGATAAATCTATTTTAAAATGTTTTAAGCATGGTAGAAAATATGTGACGTTCTGATGATTAAGCTGAAGCTGGAATTCATTGCAATCTCACACATGCATTTCACTATATTTAACTAACGCTTATATTACGTCTATATACTACTACGATTATATTATTTTTGCCTATGAAATTTAATTTCAAAGCTTGGTAGGGGTAGGAACTAATCAATTAGCACATTTCATTGAACATTTTATTGACATCCTAGCCTGTGATGAGCGATTTTATACGAAGCGGATTGTCGCGAAGGGCCACAATCTCTGAGCCTAACAATTGAAAGATTATTATTTATCTTAAATAAAACGCCTTAACTATATATAAAAAGAAAAAAATGATTGGGAGCTGAAAGAAAATAGTCATTACGAGGATAATAATTTCTTCAGCATTTGGAACAATAGTCGATTGCTGAATGAAATAAGAGTATTTCAGTAGCAGTGCAAGAAGCTATAGAAATATTTAATTCTGTGTAGTAAAATGAAGTGATATTAAATTGATATTGAGATGTAAAATTAAGTGAAGCAGATTATAACACAATAAGTGTTTTGGAATATAATACTTGAGACTCTAAAAAAATTAAAAGAAACGTAATTCAAGACAGGTTTAAAGTTTTACAAGATTACAAAATAAAGTTTTTAACTGCTGTTTTCTTTAAAAGCTGTTGTTCAGTAAAACTAATGTTACTCTAAAAACAATGAGCACCAAACAGCACCTTTAGCCACAAACAAGCTCCTAGGTTGGTTTAGTTTAGTTACATTAATGGCCCATTTTGAAGCAACACGTGGAATATTTTTGAAGCGTAATCAGCAGACGAGGACGAAATCTGAGGTGGCACCCCCTTTCAGAAATTCCACACAATACCAGCAGGATATCGGATGGCCTCCTGCATATGATTTAACGTGCAACAGGCCCACATACACAACGGATAATTATAGACATACTTTGATCATTACATTTCTGAAACAATGAGAAAACAAAACAGCCCTCTTCTACACTTTAATATGAATTATTTAATTTTTATTTCTTTATTTATTTGAAAAAGGATGTTTCTTTATTTACAGGAAAAAATAGAAAATAGCATTGAAAGTTATAAATAAGAGGTAATTAATCAGATATTTATTTCTACAAAAAATAAAGGAGAATATGTGTCTGTGTTGGTCCTCTACAGGGCAGACCTCTAGACCTAGAGCTACGAGATTTGGCACAACATACTTTGAAGGGTGGGAATGTGCACCTCGGATCCCATTATTTTGAAATTTTTATTCAAATTTTAATAATTTAAAAATTATGCGAATTTTCGGCGTTTCGCCTCAATAACTTTCGAAAATATTGCAGCATAAAAATCTTTGTAACAGCATCTGAAAGTGCAAAACATTCCAATGATATCAATTAAATTTCTAAACAAGGTCTTCGCGAATTTCAGTAAATTTTTAAACAATATTTTTTTACCTAATTTTAAACATTGCTTTTCAAACATTTGCTACTCAAACTGTTTTTATTTCTTAAACAAATACTGAATTGCATATTTCTCTATCATTGTTGTAATCTGAGTTAGGATCCTAATACATTTTGCTTTCATATTTTATTTCAGAATTTTGTGAAATCTATAAACCAAGCTCTCTGAGATATTGCTTTGCTTATATTAAGAAACATAATCCGAAATGTTATGGTTGCTATGTTTTTATTCTTTTTTCAGCAAGTTTTAGTCCATACAATACCCGCCCATAAAATGTGCAACGTCATTTTAATGTTAAAAACAATTTTACAAGAAGAATAAGAAAGTGAAGATAGTTCAGATAACGTGGAATTAGGGGTTATTGGACATGGTCAGTTATTTGACTCCATTAGGGACATTTATATAGACAATGAATCGTACAGGTACAAGGTCACTAATAGAACATGGGATAAATAACATAACATAACACCACTCCATGCCCCTGCAACTATAACCATATGGTTATTTAAGCAGTGACGTGGTCATGAAGTGGAAGAGAAATCACAACACCCGAAGGGGTGACCTCTCTTAAAACTTGACATTTCTCTATACCGCTGCCTAATTAAAAACGCAACAAGTCTACAAACATTTACAGGAGCAAAAGGAAGGATTGCTATTGTGCTATACATTAAAAAAATATTTTGGAAACATGGGAAAATAAAACCTTGAAAAACACAATATTACACAGTTATACATGAAATAGCTAGAAAATAATAAAAAACAAAAATGCAATAGAAAGACTATACGAAGAAAAAAAATACATTAAAAAAAAACAGAAAAT
>BGPR01000493.1:120746-168745 GCA_013235015.1 Araneus ventricosus
TTGACTAGCTGGTTCAGTTACGTATTTACGCTCTCAACTTAAGCTACATTGCGTCTTCTTATGCCTGATCTTTCCTTTGGAGATGGAAAAGTCCGTCATAGTTCAACATTCAGCCCTTCCTCTTCAGCTCATCACTTAAGATTAGAGACAGCTTTGTCGTTTTTCAGGACTTTCTTCTTTAAGATCCTCCGTTCCCTTAACTCCTTCAATAACTCTACAAAATCAACTTTTTCAAATACTGTGCCCATCTCTCTGTTCTTGTGCACATTTTAGTGTTATTTTTTATTACTGTATTAATTTGTTTTTCATCTTTCCTTTCACTATTTCTGAAGGCTCTCAATAAAGAATTGACATGAGGTTTAAGGTTTTTGAGGAAAATATTGTGGTTACCATGACGAGTTTTGTACCTGGTGCAGTTTTTCACGGCTGAGTCGATCGTGATTTCAATGTAATGATGGTCGCTGAGGGACGGTTCTTCCAAGACTTCCCAATTGGCAATCTCACCAATCATTTGCTGAGTACAGAGGGAGAGGTCAGGCCAGCCTTTGGAGGAGTTGCGGGTAAAGGGTGGAGGAGCATCCGAACTATTGTTAATAAAAAGATTGTTGGCAAGAATGAACTCCTCAATGGCAGTTCCCCTGGAGTCCACATCACTGTAGCCCCTAAGGGTATTATGGCCATTAAGGTCTGCCCCAATAAATATCTTTTCTCTTGGAAGAGATGAAATTATTTCTTGGATTTCCAGCAGTGTTTCTTGTATATTAGAATATGGAGAGGAGTAGGCCGAAATGAAAGTAGTCGGTTGCTGTCCTGCTTGAATTTTGACTGCAACCGTGTTTTCCTTGCAGGAGATCAAGGCTGCATGAAGTTGTCTGCTGGGAATGATGACTGCTGCTTTGTTTGAAATCGAATTAAAGATGTTCCAAGATTGTGGGATACCTTTAATTTGGCTATCGTAGATGTATGGTTCTTGTAAAAGGAGCAGATCTGATTGAAGTTTATCTGAAGGGGGATGAAGAGTGTCGTTTGCAGCCTTAGTTCTTCCCAGGTTGATTTTTAGGACTTTAAGGGTTTTGAGACAAGTGGAAGAGACTTTATTAAAAGAGACTGGCGGGGTAGCTATGCTCATAAGTAATCCCTAGTCTTCTTATAGGCTTTAATTTCTTTCTTGTAGCATGGTCAGCTGAGGTCTGTTGACCTATGTCTAATGTTGTGATTTGTACCGCTGTTTCTGTTACTCTCTTCGCAATTAATGCAGAGTTGAAATTTGCTTCTTCAATATGAGGTACTGTGGCGGTCTGCACAAATTCCGCAGTTTGGAACAGTGTACTTGCAGTTTTGTTTCGTATGACCGAACGCCTGGCAAAAATGACACCTTTTCACGTGGAAGAATTCTTTAATTTGGAACATATTCCAGTTTACTGCAATCTTCCTAAATCTCTTTAATTGGAGGAAATGCTGGCGAGGAGCCTCCATGACCCAGTGGGACGTGTCTGGCTTCCTGCCTTTCAATTTGAATCGAGTACGGAGGTTTTCTCCATCTTCTGTGTAAGTTCTAAGGGCCTCCTGCACTTCCTGGTCAGTGATGGTATTTGGGAGGTCATATATAATGATGCTTGGGTGGCGTTTTCCCGGCATTCTATAAGAAACTTTTTCCTTTGCTGAATTATCTCCATCAAGTCTGAAAATAATGGATTGGATATCTTTAACAGTCACAGGAAACTGCTACTCCCTGATTCTTAACTTTCCTAAACTACCTGATTTTAACGTTGGCCTCTGGCCGAATAGTATTTTTGAGAATTTCCTCTACCGAAGTAGCTTCGGAACTATCCTTAGCTGGGTAGACAAGAATCGTATGGGGCTTTCTCATCCCTCGCAGAGCATCAGAGTAGCTAAAATTCTCTTGAAATTGAGAAAATGAAGTATTTTGTTCATTTTTCTCATTTTTTTGGAGAGTTGCTTCTGCATTAAAAAGGGTCTTCTCTGTCAGTTGGGTGCATTTGAACACAAGGACGTCGAGAAGACTGTTGGCTATATCCACTTTTTTGTCGGAAAGGTGAGAACGGTCAATTTCTTTACAGTTCACAATGTTCCGCAAGCGTTTGATGATTTCGCTAATAGGTGCATCTTCATCAAATGTTAAGAGTTACTTTGGATCGTTCATTGAAGAGGACAAAGAAAGCTGTAAAGTGCTACTGCGCAAAGAGTATTGAGAGATATTCTCACCTAGGACAAGTGATTTCGTTGGCTCAGTGGAAGTTTTTTTCTTATTTGCCATTTTGGTCAAAAGAAGAAAAATGAATTTATACAGTTCTACAAAAAATGACGAGACTGATACTAAGAATATGAAAATGAAAAACAAAGGAATGAAAAGACGGCTGGGGCAGTTGTTTACAGACCAAATACCACCGCATGCGCCATACCATACAAAAAAAATTACTAAATTAGACTTATTTAAAAAAAAAAAAAACTTTCCCCCAAATTCCACGAAAACACTCTGTTAAAGAAAAAAGAAAAAAAAAACTTATCCATGGGGAGCTGAGGACAAAGTATGGAACAAAAACTAAACAATGCAAAAAGCATGAAATTAAGTGTTAGAAAAGAAGAAAGTGATCCAACGCAAAAAGCAAGAAACTGGAAGTCAAAACTATTGAAGAGGAACAGATAAAAGTAGCGAATGGGGAAGAAAAGCATTTGTAATGAAAACAAAAAAAAAGAGAAGAGAAACATGCAAGTAACTGAAAGCCATACACACACACTTTTCCCCTCTCCAGATCCAAAACCCCTTCCCTCCTACTCTCAGCTCAACAACGTTTTCACTGATCGGCCATGTGGAGCCGGAAGGGCTATAACCCCCAAAAATGTCTCCTAAGCCCGAAGGTCACGGGGAGCAAGTGCCGAAAAGGGAGGAGGAAAGAGGGTTGCTTTCATGCGTTCTTTCCCATCAGAAGTAAAAAAGAAAACGTCAAAAGAGTGATTGAGCGGGGTTGAGAATCGCTGGGAACCAAAATGCTTGCCGCAAATCGTAAATCTAGCAACTAATCTGAAAGAACAAATAAAGAGAAAGAAAAACTAAGAAAGGAAGCAACAACGGCTTGCCAAAATCACAAAAAAAGAAGGGGAAGGAAAGGAGACAAACACAAAGAGGGCAGAGAGAAAGCCAGCAAAGCCGAAAAACAAGGTATATGTTATTAATAAAAAACAAAAACGTGAACCAGCAGAAGGGGTTCACAAAAACCTAAGAAAAAGAAAAGCAAAATATATACAGAAACGGTATGGCGCACACTAAATGGTCATAATAGTCCGAAAATACTTACCCCATAATGCCGAAGGAAACTATCCCTCCATTGCTGTATGGCTCATTCTTGAAAATCTAGGTATCATCAGATGAGAAACAAGCAAAATCAAAGAAGCTGTCGAGGCTGGGAACAATCACAATCAGAGATGAATGTAAAAACAGTCACTAATTTAAAGAGTACAATGAGGGAGGCAAAACGAAACACTGGGAAGACGCCTCGCTAATGCTGAGAAGACACCGGACGAAACTCCCGCTAAGGGAGCGAGTCGAAAACGCGTGTGGACCGTTCGGGAGCCAGGAGCGTTCTGGTCACATGGGATAAATATATACCACAATCTGAAGTTAAAAATTACCTTGTTAAAACAACCATGAATATAAAATGATACAAGATTGGATTGAATTCATATTCCCCGAGAATAAGCTAGTCGCCGAAGGCGGCCAGTTCAAAATAATTTAGTTAATTCAAATTTGAAAAAAATTAAATAAGAAAAAACTCCTTGAAAAAACCATGAATTTCATTAATCATTTATTCAGGGATGTAAAAGCTTGACTAGAAATGAATGACCGAAGGATTTCTCCTAAAATAAATGGTAATATCAGGCTTTGGCAATATTGCCTTCAAAGGCTACCCAGTAAGGATTAGCTTTCTTTTTCAGTTTGATCCTTTCTTTTCTTCTCTATTTTGACAAAATGCAATAACGCCACATACTTTCGCTTTTTCCGCGGAGTTTCGCTCTTTTGTTTCAATGCACTTGCTCGATTTGTTTAGTTCCGCGGAAAGTTTATTGACTTTGCGAAGTTTATTATGTTACGATGGTCGTCTTCTAGCAGATGCTGCATTAACTTCGATTGTCTCAACAGTGTAGTTTGGATGCTTTCACTATTGCCCTCGAAAGTTAACAATCAGCCTGTGACATAAATTTCGTTTTTCGTCAATTTCTGTTTCTTGAGTCTAGCTCTGATTTTATACAAGCTTTTTCTGTTCAGATGAAGAAACGACGGTGATATTCGGGATTTTTAAGGTGTATAAGTTAAAGAAAATTATTTGTGATTCACTGCGTTCTCTTTAGCTTTATTTCTACGGAAATATTTTGTAATTTGCAAATGAAAGATTTATTTTTTCTGTATAATTTGCTTGCAAAATAAGAAACAAATTTCTAAATCATACGTCAAATTTATATTTCAAAATGAAACTGTACATATGCAGATATGAATAAATGCGTAACTAGGTCATTTTTTTAGCACAATCATATTCTACATAATATGTAAGAATTGAGAATGTTTAATAAAGAATATCTACTTTTGAATTTTGAAAAAAAATATTTAAAATTCATTTTAGAATTATTTTTCACTTGCCCACGTGATGAAACCTTGTACGTACATGAAAAAGCTACGAAATACAATAAAATGCCTTGCTATTCCTGTCTCTTCTCAGCCCTTTTTTTTAATCTATTTTCCTTAGCCTCGGTCCATCTCCGGAATTCGTTTGCGTTATAGCTACCGTTGCGAAGTGAGTTACAGTTTTTCACTATGAACGTTATATTCGAGTGAAAAAAACACTTGTTGCAATTTTAAATCTTCGATATTTTGTCCCTGAAATTAAAACTATATAATATGAACTTTATAGATTATCTTATCATTCTTCACCACATACCTTAAAATACCCGCATCCAAAGTTTAATTTCATTTTCTTAAGTGCAACACATATATATGTATATAAGAAAATCGATTTGCAACGATATTTTTCGGCATTGAAGCATTTACAGCTTTTCATATGAATCAAGAATCTATCACTTTTATTGCACTTTTATTCGTATAATCTCACGTTTTTTAGCCTTACCAGAAAATTGAATAACTTGACAGCGGCAAAAGAAATACTTGACTTTTCATGCTGCTTGTATAAAATCTTACTTTTTACCTACGAGTTTAATCGTAAACATTTTTATACAAGTTAATTTTTTCTAATGGACATTTCTGATTCTATTATAGAACGGTAAAAAGTATGAGAATATATTCATATTTATCGCATTTTTTAAAATTTGCAGGACTTTTAAAGTAAGAAAACTTATTTCCGTTAATTTTGAGATGTTTTGTTTTGTTTCATTTTTTAAGAAAGGTATTTATCCAATCGATGAATAGATAAAACTTTTTATGGAAAGCTTCTCTTAGAGCTTATTGTCTACTTTTCTACTCAGAAACAGAACTTCCCTGAAGCATTTCAATTTCCTTACATGAATATATTTCTATAATTTCGATGCATTTCGCATTTTAGACAATAGAAGTTTTGTAAGCCTCTCAATTTCAATAATATTTTTCCTTTCACTTCATTCTGTATCCGAATAATGGACATTTTTTCTCATATATATATTTGATACTCAGATATTGATTTGGAGATATTTGAGACTCATAATAAAAATTTTGCTTCCCTCTAAGACAGACAAAATGATGAGGGGTTTTCCACAAATTGATATTTTTTAAACTTTCGAATAGATTTATAGAATTTAATAAATATTGAACATCCTGTGTGAATACCCAGGCATACTTATAAATAAAGTTCATAATGTAAATTGCATTTCGACGATTACTATTCGAAAATTTAAGTTAAAAAAATATCAATTTGTGGAAAACTCCTCATCGTTTTGTTTCTCTTAAAATTTAATAAATATTGAACATGCTGAATACCCAGGCATACATATAAATAAAGTTCATAATGTAATTTGCAGTTCGACGATTACTATTCAAAAATTTAAGTTTAAAATATATCAGTTTGTGGGAAACCCCTCATCGTTTTGTTTCTCTCAGAGGAAAGCAAAAATTCTGCTAACTGCAATGCTGCTATATTTCTATTGGCGCAGTTTAGCCAAAAATGGCTCTTGCGCCATTAAACCTCAAATAACCAACCAGCTATATTTCTAAATCTTAATTATATTTGACTGGATTGTTTACAAAAGTTACCCTACATATTCGACATTGATGTTTTGAAAGAAAAATTAAGCCATGTCTCGCGCATAGGCAGTAAAATATATTTTATTACAACTACCCATATTTTCTCTAATATTCATAATGTTTTTGCCAAAATTTTACACAATGCTTCTCTAATGTATTGTCATATTTTCTGTAAGTTTCCTAAAATATAATGGAAAACTCTGAAGATAATAAGCAAAAAGCAGGCGGGGAAATTTGGGATATTTTAAGAAAACCTTTATATGTTCCCAAATATTTGTGCTGCGTTACAACAATTCATGTGAATATTATGCATATTAAACGTAACCATTGCTGAAAGTTTCATTTCGTCATAAGCATTCTTTGAAGCGGGGTGGGCCAAAATATTTCTCCTTCATCAATTTGCAAACGGTCCCCTTATTCCCCTGAGGACCGAATCTTCACTGTACAATGTGAGTTAAGAGTTTATTGCTTACATGGTCGAAGTTCAAGGGCAGTCAGTTCAGCCTTTCAGGAGAAATTTTAAAAAATCCGAAAGTGTGTGAATACTTTTGATCGGATAGTTTATATAACGTTCTTTTTTATATGATAATATACATTTTCTTATGGATTGTGGTCGCCCATATTAATTAGATATAGCACTATAGTGAAGCATTTCAATTTCTGTTATTTTCACTCATGGATGTTTTGATAGTTTCCAACAGATGTTTTACATTTTGGGCAGAATACTTATTGCAATTCTTCCCATTTCAGTTCCCGAAATGGTTTAACGTTCATTTTAATCAGTATATCTAGTATTTTTTTCTTAATATGTCTAAATTGATTTCATTCCCTAAAACAATTCCCCTTTTTACTTCTTCTGTTTTGTTTCTTCGAATATAGATGACGTCATGGACTAGTGTTTTCTCAACTATAATTTGATAATACCTCCTTTTAAAAGAATGTTAGTGTGAGTTTGTGATTACATGGAAACCGTTTTCTCTTTTTTCTCAACTATGGGCATAGGATAAGTTTTTATTTATGAAGATTAATTTTAATATAGCCATATGGTTGCTAATTTAAATCAATATTTTTAGCGTTTTGATGTTTGTGTTTTTTCCTCTTTCTTCTAAAAATATGCGTTTTGGTGTACAGATCTCCTTTGTCCTTTGTTTGGGAAATTTCAGGCTAAGAGAAGCTGTGTTTGGCGTAATTCAAGCTTCTTAAAGAAGCATTTCCCAATTATTATTTTAAATACATTTCGAATAAAGTTCTTAGCCCTTTAAATAATCGACTAGAATGGATTCCTTGTTTGCTTTTCGTTCTATTCGATTACTTCTGACTTTATCTTGATTTTTGGCTTTCTTTGTATGATATTGATTTCCATTGTTATCTTTTTTTGTTCTGCTGTTGCAATTGCTCTCTACTTAAACATTGTATACATTTTATTTAATTTTTCAAAATTTTATTGTTTATAAATAAAATGATTTGCTGTTCTTGTTTAATGATTAAGTTAAGCTTCTATTTTTATATTTATTCTAATTTTTCTAGTTGATTATTTTTAAGCTCTATATCTATAGTGGGTTATTTCTATCGTACGAGGAATCGGCATTTTAAATAATACCGATAAGGTTTTATTTTTAGACACAATTCCTACAAGAACTTCTTTCAAGTAACAAATTCAGAAAGTTTCAGACATCGGCACATCTAAACAAAAACTAAAGTAAATGTTTCTAAAGTAAAAGGCCTGAGGTGTAAATAATATTTATCTTTATAAACTCCATTCATATTCCAATATCTATCCGATGTGTCTTACTATTTAAAGCCGACGACATCGTGAAAACTTTTCTTCTCAAATTTTTTAATTATGTTATCTTATATCACAATTCATTTTTTCAGTCATCCTCATGTATTCGGAATTATATTATTTTAAAAATGGATGGACCTCCTAATGTTTTAAATCTCTAAGCGCGGCATGATTTAAAAATCTACAATTACAACAATAATACAAATTACAACATTAATATATAAACTTAATATTCCCATATTTCCTAATCGGTTAGCATAATATTAAATGCTCACTTACACGACCATTAGATGCTCAAACTGTCTATAACGATAACCTGTCAATAATAATATTTTTTGTAGATCCGTATAATATCGTTATAAACAGGTTTCACTGTATAAGAATGACAAAAGCCATTTCATTACCACATCTTCGTTGTGACGCTTTATAATTTATTATCAGAAAATTCACACTGTATGATGTTTTTGAATAAATTACAAAATTCCCGTCAGCACACGCGTGGGGTCTTTTTGACCCAGCCCTTTCTCTTTCGTCAAAAAATTCTAGGAATTTCGAAACATTTGCCCCTGTCACTTCCTGTACCTTCATGGGGGAGCTAGAAGAGGATAAAAAGATCAAAACCGGTGAAACGGGGTTTCTCACTTTTTACTAGGGGCGTTTGGGTCTAATTGACCCGTGCGTGTACTAGCGTTTCAAGTTAATTTAACGTTATGGCTATGGAAGTGTACGAACGTGCGTAGAGGAGAAGTATACAAGTAGGGAAAAAAGGATACAAGTTCAACTTTTCTTATTAAAAATCGCATTTGTGTCTTAAACACAAGTTATTTTTACTAAAAAATGTTCTTAAACTTTTACCACATTTTATTTTTGTACAAATAGTCAATGAAATGAGGAGTAGGTGTCTAACAATTTGGGGTCAAAATGACCCTTCGCGAGTGCTAATGTTTCAAAAATGGGTGCGTGTCCCCTGTAACACAGAAATATTTTATAATATTTGCACAGTGTTATACAATATTATGAACACCGAATACCGTAACAAAGTATTGTATTGCATGTATCAGTATTTCCGAGATACTAAATTTTCACAAATAATATAAAAACAATGTTTTTTAATGAAAATCTTCATTGTAACTTAGGATATCACTCGATTGCAAGTTTTATTTCAAAAAACTCCACTGGAACAATTATTGTTTAAGATGCTGAATATTATATCATACTATACAATGCAATGCATACAATATTTTAATTTCTACATTTATCAACGTTTATTAGTATTTTAAGGTGAAGTTATTCTTACAGATGGCGACATTATCATACTGAAACACTTCATTTATCGACGTTGAATCATACGTCCAAAAAAGATTTTACAAAATGTTCATTTTAATAATAATGTTTACATAGTCATTTTGTTTTACTGTATATGAAAAGCGAGTCGGATTCAACTAATGAAGTTAACCATAAAACAGATCTCACATATGGATAAAAAATTTGACTGTTATTCTCATCGTAAAAATATGCACGTGATTTTTTTGTTACGAATCTTGTATTTGATTTTCAATCAATACTCTAATTATAATATCGTCTCATAATACATTGAAAGACGAATAAATAAATTTCAAAATTATTTTAAAACCTTTCAAACATATTATTATAATTACTTTTAAAACTTATTGTCTTAAATTATCAAACTTAGACATAAGAGCTAAAATTCTTCATCTTTGACTTTAAATTTAATTTTGAACTCGAAATTGTATCGATAAAAGATAATTTAATTAAAAATACTATGCAGTATTAATTGGAATGACCATGAAATTTCCTAGAGATCCAAACTCTGTAACAACATTTCATTATAATCATTTACGGTTTCTAGTGCAAGTCACAGAAGTCCAGTGGTAAGGTGCTGGTTTCATAAGTAGATGTGTTCGAAATGTAGCAAAGTGTTACTCAGAAGTTCAGCACTTAGGAATTAAGCGATTAATATTTTTGCATGCTTCTAAAATGTATTTTTAAAATTTTCAGTATATTGTTATATATTGTGAAATATTATCCATTATTATTCAGTATAGTACAATATTATTTAATATGGTATAATATTATACAGTATTATATGACATTATCCAACTTTATGAGAAAACCATTGTACAATATTGAAAAAGTTTTACGTTTTACACTGTTTCAATATTGGGAAAAATATTGTACAATATTACTTATTAGACAATATGAAAATATTATGTGCTACGTTGGGTGCTGAAGGGTTAAGATAAGTATTACAGAAAAAATGATAAATTACATGAGGGCGAGGATTAAATTCATTTAATAAATTCTGGTTCAAGTATCTCCGCGTATTTACGATGATAAAGAAATTTTTGGAGTGAACATATTTCACTTTCTCATATACTAAATATACAAGGAGAAGACAATTAAATTGTCACAAAATGCGGTCTCTAGATGCTGAGGTATCTTCAAGTTTTAGACCTCAAAGGATCAGGAAGACAACGTTTTCGGGATTATGCCTGTCTGTCTTCTTACAAGCACGATAACTCTAAGGCGCAACGAAACAGAAGACATATAAGAGGCATGTGTTTTCTCATTTACCCTTTTAAGGGAAATGGCAATGCTCCTCAGAGCATCTACTCAGTTTCTATGCGGTCTTCAGAATTATTCATGTACCGACATTGATCCTCCTCATCCCTTCTAAGAGTGGCTTTCTTTGTCCCGGAAGCAAAGGATTGACAACCGTACCGTGACGATAGAGTACTATCAGCCATTCTCTATCCGGGAAAATGATTCGTAACGAACTAATGTAACAGCTGAATGTATTATTAAACTCATTTATAAAATGTCGTGGAATAATTAAAAGAACAAATCAATGATTTTATTTATACATACAACCAGAATAAGACTTATATTATCAAATTTATTCTTACGATTAGAATAGAAAAGTCGCATTCCCCCAAGTATCTTATATGCAGAATAGTTATTTTCTCCGTTGGAAGATTTTGCTTTAATCATCATATTGTTGATAGCTAGATATTTTGTCAAAGGAAGATATATTTGTGTTTAAAAATAACTTACTATTCTACAGGATACAGAAAGCTGAATATTAGTGTAATTCACATTCGTCGTCAATTTTTCACTTCACATTTTGCTGTAGTTTTTTTGTTTCTTTTCAAAGCAGTATTATTTCATACGAAGCAATATAAAGATTTAGATAATAATTTCATTGCGAAAGTCAGAAAAGGAACAGAATCAAATGTCAGAAGGAAAGCATAATGAGACTTCGAATTCACTCGACATATATATTTATCATTTCTATATTTTTCATTTGCGGCGTTACTAAGCAGCTTACCACAAAGTTGTTGTTGATGAAAAGTTACTAGGTTTCATTTTGGAGAGGTAGTGGATACATTTTGTAAAAAATTAATGAGACGTTTCAAAAGCAATTAAAAAGACGCTCTGTATGCAGAGACTGCAACAGTACTTCTGAAGTTCAGAAAGGATTATAATTCATTAAGAAGGTCATAAATGATCACAATCCATTGACAAGTCCATGAAGTAGGGATGGCGGCTATTGCAAAAACAACCGGTGTTCATTTAACCGATTTTTTTCACCTCCTGTTTTAGCCTGGCGGTTAAAACGTTCAAAATAAACAGTTTATGAAATACCCGGTCTTCGGTTTTCTTTAAAAAAGAACCAACATTTGAAAACAAAATCTCTTATTAATGATAATATAGAATAAGTAAGTATAAATACGATAATTAATTAATGTAATTAGTAATGATTCTAAATAAGTGATTAATACAATATGTAATAATAATAAATGAGTAATTATTAAAATAAGTAAAGTATTATAGACAGAAATTTTTATTAACATTGTTTTCACAAGAAATTAATTCATTGGCCAATATTTATCATCTAATCTGCTCATAAAGACTCATTCAGCAATATGTTGATCCATGAGTCGACAACTCTCATAGGAAACAACATCATTCAACGTAGGTAATAATCTTTCGGACGCCACAGAACTTCCGACTAAAGATAAATATTTTTTGGCTACAAAAAACAGATGCCGTTTGCGGACAAAAGTTTTTATTAGTATTGCTTTTGTATTAAATCAATCTATTGGCCAATATTTATCTGTTCATAAAGACTCTTTCAGTAATCCGCCGACCAACAGATGCAACGAGGAAGCGGTTGTCGGTGATTGGCCTAAGATGATGAAATTCAAGGCTTTATAACTTGGGAAATTTTAGTCTAGTCGAACATAAAATCGAGCCTATCTTCCGACGCGGTTTTTACCCGGTTATTGGATTTTAAAAAAATAACAAGTTAAAATCGGAACAAAAAAATAGCCGAAAAGAGCTGATTAACAGAAACAGAAAAAACGGTTTTCACTTTAAACCGGTAGGTTTCTCCATCCCTACCATAAAGGACAATAATTCATTCTTTCAAAAACACACGCATCATAGAAATTATGGATTGGTCATGGCGTTCTATGAAGGATTGACCCTGACAAGAGGGTTTCGTAGTATTTAATTTTTAAATGAAAAACTCTTAGAAATGTTATAATTCAAGCAATTCTATTTATGGAAAGTTCTATTTAGTTCTCTCCTTGCATGTTTCTTGAAAGTTTTCAGGAATTATTATGTGGAATAAACAGTTTTGTTAGATAAAAAAATAACCAATATATATTCTTGCTTTCGAAATCACAAAGACATTTTGGAATTCAGAAATATATTTAAATCGTTCACAGATAAAGAAAAGAACAACCACATCCAGAAAGAAAGAAATTTCTAAAACTCTATAAATTTCCATTGAATTCATTACATTGGCAAATTTTATATCATAAAGTGATTGGGAGACTTTCTTATAGAATGGTGTGAATAAAATGCTTGTCGAAAGCGGCTATATATTATTATTAATATAATAGCCCAGATCTGTCTCTCTGACGTCACCAACAATAAAACTCGCGCCATAGCACTGAGAGAACGTTAAATAGCATTATTTCATTGTTAGAGAATCTAAATCTCAGTAATGTTAAATTTAAAAGAGTAATTGTCGTTCTAATTTCAAATTTAATAGCCCTAAAACAGTAAAAAATATTGTCATCGATTGATATAAAATTTATCTCGTTATGATCAATAGTTCCCGAGAAATTTTAAATTATATTAATCATATATTTCAAATTAATTTCCTTTTTTTAATAGAAAGTAATAAATCACGCCAGTGATATATCATACGCGTGATATAGTTTGGACGCCACGATGCATCTCTATATATTGCAATCGTGATGATATAATTTGATAATATTTTTTGGCAACGTTTGACAAGCAGAGAAGTGATTTGTTTTGATCAGAATTTCGAAAAAGAATTCCTTTGAAATTTTTAATTTTGACTTACGTTTGACAAGTTGAAAATTTCATGGTTATTGAATTATAATAAAATTGTTAAACAAAGATAAATACTTCACACGGAATGTTGCTTCCCAAGAGGTTTTTTGATTAAAGAAGTATGTAAATAACAAATAAATAAAAATATATTTTCTGTTATAAAACCTATGTTTATTTTATTTGTTTTCAATCAATGTTAAACACTTCTCTCGCATATATATCTATTTAAACACTTCAAATTTGACGGGAGATCTCTCGAATGAAGAGGCAATTTGAACCCTTCATAACATGACGGGTGATTTTTCTAGTTTTTAAGAAGAATTCGGATAACAAATTACAAACAGCAACAAGTAAGAGCAGATTAATGAGCAAAATATTTCGTAATACTAATAATTAAATTGTGTTAATATTAATAACTTATTTATAGTAATTAAAATAAATATTTATTAAAATGACTGTAGTTCTCTTTAGAAATATTGGATATAAAATTTATGAAAGATTTTTGTTTAAAATACAACGAAGGTCAATGATTTATAAATTATTGCTATATTAATAAATTCATTTTTTTATTTTTAGAAATTCTTGAAACTTCATGAAAGCAGAGCGAAACATACCCGTAACTAAACCTTTTGTTTCAAACTTAGGAGGTCTGATAATGGTTTATCAACGCTAAGTAAGTTTATAGAGGCCAATTTTCTAAGTCTTGCATTTGCCCAATTTAGAGGGCAATTTGCAAGTCCTTAAATGGTATAATTTCTTTTATCTGTCTTGAAATGGCTCCCTAAACACCTACCAACTTGGTATCATTTCAGGTTGGCTAAAACTTTCACTCGGTAAGTGGAGCTTTGGGCACCATCGAAGGCTTAAAGTCGAATTAAGAATCTTCCAGAAATGCATTGGCTAAAAGAAATATCACACTGACTGTACATTTTTATTCTAGAATGGTAAGTCCAATTTTGCAGTTCAGATCATTTGTTTTCTAAACTGAAAGAAAAATTTGCAATTTAAGGAAAGGCTAAGCTAAATACAATAGCACACCATACACCATGTTAAAGAATTATTTGGAGAGAATTGTGTATAAAGAGTAGATGCAGTAGCAAAATTTACATAAGATAAGAGCGTAAAATATGCATTCTGAGAAAGAGTAAAAGAGAACGGTAAAAAAAATACATGTATCGTTAAAACTATAGGTAACCATTTAACCGTTAAATTGTAGGCACGAAAAAAGTGGGGATTTTGACGAAGAAACAGAAAAAGTTTACACCTTAATAAGAAGGTAAAAATGTGTCGTTCTTTTCGATCGTCCATTGGCATACCTCTGTTTGTCTTCCCTCCATTCCATTAAATCTGCTAATGACATGTGGAATAAGGAAGTAATACTATCTTTAGGATGATTGGAATAACATGTGGTATAAGGAAGTAATATTATCTTTAGGATGATTGGTGTCCCCTGAGAACAGCTGCGACTGGGAAAAGAAACTATAATACTTCAATGATTGAAGATAACTAGCCTGCACACAGAGAGAAAAAAGTATATGCTTGTTCACAATCATTCTTAATGAACAGGATTTGCAAGAAATGGGAGTAAATAGAAGAAAAAATGTATTAAAATTGCTTAAAGCAGGAACAAAGTGGAAGCAGAATTGAAATAATTGGTTTTCATATATTGGAATTTGAAGCTAGTTTATGGGAGTTTTTGCATAATTTCAGAATTATAACAGTCTTAAAGGAAAGTTCCAGTGAGAAATTTCATTTACAGGAATAAAGAGAGTTAAAGCAGTACTTGTTCTTCCGAAATTTCGGACCCATAATAAAATGCTTTTCTTATCAGGAACTTTTGCATTTCTATCCAACCTAAAGTGGCTACTAAATAATCGCTCTGAAGTGATGACAGACCCGCCATTTTTTAAATACGCCTCTATCACGAAATCGCGATGCTCACCGCTCCACACCATAACGGATACTAAAATGGTAAAACATCTGCTACTCAAAGAAATGGTAAAACATCTGCTACTCAAAGAAATGGTAAAACATCTGCTACTCAAAGAAATGTTAAAATCTGCTACACAAAGAAATGGTAAAACATCTGCTATTCAAAGAAATGGTAAAACAACTGCTAAACGAAATAACCAAAAATAATTGATATTTTTACTCAAATTCATTTCCATAAATCCAGGCAACTGAATAACTATGATATAAGTATAAAAATTGCATACATGACAATTAATTGCTTGTATTTTCATAATATAGTGCGCAGAAATATCTTAAAAAGGAACTACAGTTTTATTATTTTTAGATACGCTTGAAATTAATACACATACGAAACTTAATATAACAAATGGAACAGAGTTAATTGACTTTTTAAATAAAATTTATCTCAAAATGCAGCGTTAAAAGCTTTAATCTAGCCCAGAAAAGTGAGTCATTATATATTCATTACAAATGAACTATTCGAATCAATCTGAGTTATGAATTAGAAATAATTGTAATTAAAGTAAATTTTCCTTAGTTGTTGATGCTGAAATAAGTAAATGGACTGTATTTTGAAACTGTTGAAATATAATTTTCAATATCGCCTAAGAAGAAAGTACATAAACTTATTTCAAATATTTATAATCCTAAGATGAATGCATGCTTTTCATCAAATTATAGTAAATCCATTATAGAGATTGCTTATGAATGCAGCTTGTTTAAATAATCTGAAATTCAAAAAAGATTTTTTAAACATAAATAACTCAACTATTTACCTGACTATAATTGAATTGAAAATAAAATATCATTCACTTAAATAATTTTGAATGAGAGTTCATATTATTAGAAATGAAATTAATAATTTATAGAATCTTCGTTCCTTAAAGTAGAATAATTTCAGTTGATTGGTTATAAATATATACAGCATATGTAACAGTATGAAAAGGTGAAATTGAATCATCCTGCATTTATATTAAATTTGTGCCATAATTTCCGAACACAAACATATAAATTATATATAGAATCTTGTATCGTGAATGAAATATGACTATTTGAGTACCAAAGTTGCTTAAATTTATTCTCAAATCTAATTACTTCAATCTGTATAACACAAATAATACTTCATGGATTTCAAAAAATCGTTTTAATTTTAAAATGAGAATATTTCTTTTCAAATTTCACTATTAAATAAATACCATTTAACACTCCTGAAAAAACCAAGGTGATGGATGAAAAAGAATCAATTTATTCTCTCGAATATTTACGTAAAGGAAAAACAAAATTTCTTACACTTCCTAATCTAGATACTTAACAAATATTTAAACTTCATGTAAAAAGAGCTATCAGAGGAAATTGTTTAGCCGAAAAAACTAAGTTTCTCGTATAAACTAGATTCTGTTTTTGTTATTTTGGTTTTTATTTTTGAGTTAAGTTATGTGACGAAAATGTCGCTCAAAAAACTGCGCAAGTGGCGCAAACAACGCTCCTCACAGTTCACAAAATATGTATGAAATACAAATCTATGAGGATGGATCCTGAAAAAAATCAAGGTGATGGATGAAAAAGAAGCAATTTATGCTCTCGAATATTTACGTAAAAGAACACTTCCTAATCTAGATGCTTCACGAATATTTACACTTCATGCAAAAAGTGCCATCAGAGGAAATTGCTTAGCCGAAAAATCTAAGTTTCTCGTATCCACTAGATCCTATTTTTGTTATTTTTGTTTCTAATTTTGTTTATAAGTTATGACAAAAATGTCGCTCAAAAAACTGCGCAAGTGGCGCAAACAACGCCCCTCACAGTTTAATAAATATGTATGAAATACAAATCTAAGAGGATGGATCCAGAAAAGAAAGTTACAAGGATAATTAAAAATTATTTATTAACATTAGACCGAAAATGCAAAACGGTCAAGTAAGAGGCAAACTTGCCGATCACTTTTTCTTATAATCATCAAATCTCTTTAGGCATTTATCTGAACGCGGGACCAACTTGTTTAACCCGGCTTGGTAGAAAACACGCCCTACCCATTGAGCAGTTCATGGCAGCTGTTTCAACATCACTCCCTGAAGAGAACCTTGTTCCTGAAAAGTGATGCTTAAATTTCGGAAGAAGAAGTAGCCACTGAGCCATCGTGAATATATCCGATGAAGTCTTAAGCAAACGTCCTGGCTTGTTGAATGAAGGTGTCATCCTTCTGCATGGCATATTGCTCGCAAAATACCCATATTGCTCGCAAAACTAAAGAATTGCTGCAGAAGTTCAAGTGGGAAGTCTGGAGCCACCCCCCATACAACCCAGATTTGGATCTCTAATCTGGGTTCCAAACACTTATCTGGAACAAGGTTCTCATCAGACAGTGATGTGAAAAGTTTCCGAGAACTGGCTCAATGGGAAGGGACGTGATTTCTACAAAGCTGGGTTAAACATGTTGGTCCTAAATGCAGATAAATGCCTAAATAGATTTGGTGATTATGTGGAAAAGTGATCAGCAAGTGTGCTTCTTAATTGTCTAATTTTAATAAAGAATTTTTAGTTCAATTTTGAAAATATTAAAATAGTGTATTGTCATCGAGAACACTGAAGTGTGCATAATTGTACAGCTCCACCACATCACGAGGTGAATGGAAGGTCTGTTACAAATTTTCCTCTTTACAAACACGAAAAAAATCGAGTTAAACAAAAGAACGTAGAAATTCTTATGAAATGTGGACGATTATTTTTTATTGTTGACCATTTCTTGAGGAGAAAGGTATTCGTGCTTCCTTTCCAAAAAATTCCTGTAACTGCTCGCGAATTAGAATTTTGTTTAAAGATAAAAAGTTTGCTTAAAAGATTATTTTTTATTCAAACAATTTAAATAAAGTTATTATTTTTGTGAAAAATGTAAGAAACTCTACTGAAAAATGATTTAACATTTTCCGTAAGTGATCATAAAATCGGGACTGTAAATTTATTCTTTAGTGCAGATCTTAAAAGTTTACCAATCGTGACGTTATTTAACTCTTTAATCCTGAGGCGACTTTTTTCTTCTAGCTCCTTTAAAACCGGGCCTTTTTGGGAGGATACGACATGAATTGGACTCTCCCAACCCGGGTGGTCATTTCCCCCACATCTTGTTATAACCTTCCCTTAAGGTGCACGGAAATGGGCTGTGGTTTGCAAGGATAATTGGATCCCCTACCGCGCTTATCTCCTAACAGATCTCAGAACCTTACCTCCCCTCAAAAGAAGCCACCCGTCCCAGACCAGGGGAAATTTTTTGACCGCCTGTCACGACACTAAATATATTGGATGGGGTAGCTAGGAATTAATAAAATTTGTTACAGCAAAGTAGGTACCCAAAGTTAAAATTTAAATTATAATATATATTGAACAATTAATTAATAATTCTGGGCACTGAAATAAATAACACGATAATAAGCAATTCAAGCTATACTAATATAATTCACCTACCTTTTCAGACCTGAAAAACCTAGCTACTATTAAAATTCAATTTGCATATAGTGGTAGCACAATGCACATTGTGATATCTAAATAGAAGAATCAAAACAGAATCGAAATCTATGAATTTATATCTTTTTTATTTTAGAATAGCTTAAATTAAATCACTTTAATCACTGCCACAAGTTATACATATACAAGATGATGCACATTTTTAGAAAATGTAATAACCAAAATAAAAATATGTAGCTACACATAATACAAAGCGCTGCAGGCTCAAAAAAAATATATAGTAATGAGGATACTAGGTAGAAACAACAAAATAGGTAAAACAACATCTTGATTCTGCAGAAAATTAATGGTGGTACATTTACAAAGCACATCACAGTCTTTGTTACGCTTGTGAAAAACTAACTAAAACACACGTTGTATGAAAAATTCGGAGAATTTGTAATATCAAAAATTATGTTATCAGCTGTGAGGTAATTCAGTCGCATCATTGGTACACTAATAAGCTTCCTTGCACACTTCCATCTAAAGACTGTCAATGCAAATATTTTTTGCAGGACAAGCTGATCGAGAATCGCAACATGATCTTTTTTAGTGCAGGGCTTGAGTATTCAGTGCACTCTAGCTAGTGATTTGTATAGTGCAATTTTTAACACACAAACTGTCACAATTGCCTCCATTTCACGCATGAATAAAGAAGAAAAACCTTCGATGACACCATTCACAGCTTGAAAGGTTTAAACTCGCAGAATTTTTGAAGATTTCAAATTCGCAGAATCAAAAAAAATCACATCATCACACGAAAAAAACTTGTTATGGAAACCAATTCTTTCATCTTTTTGCTCCAACGGAAAAAGAATAATATATAAAAATGATTAACTCTCTGAAGGCCTAAAGGTCCCCAGAAGCCTAAAAAAGGCCCTGGGGCCCGCAGCCGCAAATCACCTCACTCGTTCAGAGAAGCACACAAAAGAAAATTCAAATCGTAACGGAAAACGCTTCCAAAGCCAGACGCCAAAACCTCATAATACCAAATTCATACGCGAACCAAGATGGCGAAGAAATAATCCCGTTGAAAAATTTGAATTTAAAAATTAATAAAGTTGAAACCTTAATGGAAACAACAACAAAAGTTAAGACAAATACTATTTAAATCGAAAACAAAGAAAATAATTAAGAAAAATATAGAAATTAAATGAAACGGCTAAAAATTATCGTTTGAATTTCAAAATTTGCCAAAGTTGCCACAAGAGATGAAAGAAACTTTAGTGGCGAATAATTAAATTAATTAAAAATACTGACAAAACCGAAAAATGATGTTGATGCAATATTTGCAATCTAACACCGCCCGAGACCGCCTCTCTCGGTGTGAAAGGGTTAAAGAAAAGTATTTTGCGTAGGCCTCGCATTTGAGCAATAAATAAGAAAATTATACATATTTTAATGATGAGAAAACTGAAGTTGAAAAATACCATGAATTAAAAAATGTTGCTGATTTCTCCCCAATCAAGATGAATTTCATAACTATTTTCGCTCATAGACGATGCAGAATGGAGCACAAGAATATAAAGAAAAAGCTTTTCATATCCACACGAAGCATTTCCTCAACGATGCGTTTTAGTGACTTTCGGTGACAATCAGTATAAGAAGAGATGAATCAGAAAGATGTTTTACATTAGATCAATTCAAATTAATATTACATTACACGATTTTTTCCAAATGATTTAGCATAAATTTATATAAATGAACGACAAGAATTATGGAAAGTTAGCGATGATTTTCTTTTGAGCTTTGTTTTAAAATATATTAAAACTTCGATTAAATTTAACATTATTTTAATTTAAAACATCGAATGCTTAATAAATATTTATTTAATAAAATAGTTCTATCCTTTTGAGGAATTTGTAGTAAATAAATAATTTTGTTAATGAATGATTAAATTATTCTCTTTCATTTGCAAAACGCAAACTCGTTTATGATGCAAAGCTGAAAAAATGCATTGCACAGAATTAAGATTTGACATCATAAAATCCTTTAAAGGACGCTTTGTTGCACTAAATTTATCTTACTGCACATTTTGAAAAATAACAGTATAAGAATTTAAGCTGTTTCTTACACATACCAGCGATGATTGTTTGACGGAGCGCACGAACTCAGCGGTTCACAATCTCCGAAACCTGATGTATAACATCTGTAACCCTAGCTTAAGATGAGTTTAACCTAGTTAAATTATGGATACCTGAAAAAAGAGTAGTATTATTGCTGAAAGGGAGCTGTTTCTTATAGATGGGAATGCTCTTTTAGCAATTCATAGTCCAGAGAAGTATTCAGACATATGGGATTTAAGGAATACGTTTTCATACAAAACCTTTGCTAACCTTATAACTTGAAAGTCGACAGAGGTTATTTCTGAACGAATCTTTTAGATTTACTGGAATTGGATGTTCAAAAGAAATTCTAACCACTACGAGCACGTGAGAATTCTGATTGTCATGTAAGTTTTATTGCGTTTTCTCTTTTCAAAGCCTTCCCCTCCCTTGATTCTGATGGACTTATATCGCAATGGAGCACATGCTTTCCGTTTACACATAGAAAGAGAGCTCTAACACAATATCTAGGACATGAGCGATACCTTTTATGGGACATCTATATTCGGGAGGGTGTTTCCATTTATTTTTTTTAGATGTATCATATTTTTTTTTGTTATTTGATTGAATTTTGTTCTCGAAATGCTTAGAACTGCAACTACAAACTCTGAATGTTGTTGATTGAAAGATGTTATGCATGATAAACGAAGAAGATATTATTTTCACTATTCCTTTATTTTACATCTCTTCATTTAAGCCTTAGAAGCTTTTGTTTATTTACTACTAGTTAATTATTGCACCAAAGGTTCGTCGTGTAGGTGGGTCTTATATACAATTAATTGTCCTTGAAAGGTCAAATGGTCTCACTCTATTGGGGTTTTGATGGCTATTATCTGGAAAACCGGATTTGGTACTGTTTTTTTCTATTTTTTATTATCTAACGACGGTTAAAACTTATGAGAATGCAATAAAAAAGAAAGAAATATGTATCGAATCAAAATACGCAAGTTAAGCTTTGTTTATATATGAACTGAAAATAGTAAGTCAGTTTTTTAAAAAGCGTATTTTGAAGCATTTTCTAAAATAACTTTTCCAGAACGCATACCTTCATTTCAGAAAAACTTTATAGTTCCTAAAAATTCCAGGCAGGAATACCACTCAGGGATGCTTTATCTATCCTATTTTGTGTAATTTAGTGCCAAATAAAGTTTTGGTAAATAAGAATTGGACCCAGATATGCAACCAGGAACCAACCAGAATATGCTGTCAAGAAATCCCACTGATAATCCCTTGGTTTACGAGGTACTTCTTCATCAGACTTAATATTTCCGAGGTATATTTGACTCGACTAAAGGGGGAAAAAGTGCACCATCTTATTTATCTGAGGAAGTCTCTACAGATACGAGGAATTTTAAATGGGGTTCCAATTGCTTAATGTTCCCTTCAGATTTGCTGTTTGTCATATTACTAATATAATAGCCCAGATCTGTCTCTCACTGATCCGGTAACGCTGTCACGTGGTTTGGTTTGGCTACGTGCCAAACAGACTCGGACGATCTGTCTACTCCTATAAATAAACACGCTCCTTTGCTCTCCATCATTCACGAACGCGCAAATACGATTTCTGTCATAGCGCCAAAGAACTCCGACATTTTTTTTCATATTCATGCTGGATTTAAATAAATTTCATTAAAAAGACTTCATCTGTTTCATTTCTTTTTACCTGGGTACAGTTATTTATGAAAACGCTAGTTCGTGTCAATTGATTAATGGCGTTTTTTATATATAAATTGAACCGCGGTAACAATTTTATTTTTTTTATTATTTTCTTTCAGCATCTATTTACTTTATAATTGGTAATGCATTATTTTTCTGTTAATAGTTTCTGCCATATTTTTACTCAGACGAAATGAAAGTAATTGTTAAAAGTAAGATTATTATTAAATGAAGGTTAGCGTCAATTGATTAATCAGTTCTGTCTATCATGTTTTTTTAAAATTTCTTAAGCGCTCTGCCATTGTAAATGAGATCTTCTACTATAACTTTCGTTAATAAATCTGTGAAAATGGGTTACGAGATATGTTTGGAGGGACAAATCTTCTGGTTTCTAATAATAATCGATAATAATTCTCAAGCATAAAACTCAATTAGAATTTGTTTTACTTCCGAATTCGGTTAGTTTAATTTCATTGCATTTGAGGAAAATTTCTCCAGTAAATATAAATATTTTACGAACTGTATTATCAATAACCACGCACTGAATTAAGTGCTGAAATTTGCCCTAGTTTTCTAAATCTGCACTTTCATGGATTCGTTTAAATTTTCTCCCAAAATTATGCCAGTCTTGAATGTCACCACTGAATATGAAGAATTCGATCTTTTCAGCTTTATAATCTTTTTTCTTTCTTAAATTAACCCAAACTCAACATTTTCTCACAAGTAACTTTCCTATAATTTTGTTATAATATATATTTTCTCTTTTTTACGAGAACAGATCCATCTCTTTCCTCATTTCGTGTATGAAAAGCAGAAATATAGATATTTCTTTTACGTAAGAATTACTTGCAACTCAGTAAAATACATTAGGTTTTATCGCTGCATTGTTTGAACTCTTTCTTCACACATTTCCGGATGTATCTAAAGAGAAAGAAGAGAGAAGAGTTAATGTTTCCAGGCATTTTCCTCTGACGGCTGCCACTAGCACTTGCTTCACTAATTGCGCTTAGTACTATAATCGTTTCCTAAATATCTTTCCGCGCAATCCTTCATCTTTCGCGACGATCCTCAACAACATCTGACGTTGCGATGTCGATAATGACACATTATGCAGGATAGGAGAGGAGTGGATGGTTTCTGCTAAGGTTTCGTATTAGAACAGCATTCTCTACGGCTTAGAAATAAGCACTGCCCACTCGAAATGACAGATCGCATTACTTGTTGGAAAACAGATCGAAACCGTATGAGGTAATGCATTGAAAAAGGTGAACATTATTTCCACCTCAAATATCAAATTCGCTATGATAAAAGTTGAGAATTTTAGGAATATAATAAAATTTGCGAAATATCGAACTCAAAGAATCATTTATATTTTAAGGAAACATATATCTATTTATTTAATTGTATAATAATATAAACCCAAAGTTATAAAATGAAAAAATTATTAAACACTTCTATTTCTTGTCAACTGGACTGCAATAATTTTTACCTCATATTTTATTTAGTGATTTCACTAATTTTGTTTTTCTAATTTTTTACAGACACTCAAAAATATTTCTGTATTTTGATCTAAATATAATAATGACTTTTCTTCTCGATAGTGCTTACCGTGTATCAAAGTCAATTAACTGTGAATTACCAGATATATCATTCCAAAAATATTTCGGGTTTTTCTTTCGATTCTTATTCCTGATGACTCATAATTCACAAATCTTTATTACCATGCATTTTTTGTCACACCGGTTGAACTTCAAATATGGAGATTAGAATTAGCCATATATATAGAGAGAGAGAGAGGGAGTATAAATCGGAAATGAGAGAGTATGAAACGTAAGATGAAAAATGCAATTAAAGCACAATAACGTTTCTTCAGGGGATGTAATTATTGCGAATGCATTTCGGATGTGATAAATTTATACATATTTTTTCATCTGTTACTATTCGCATTTTTTTCTTTACTCGAATAGACTTTCAATTAGTTTTTCATATATATATATATATATATAGTTAAAAATAATATAATATAATAATAGAAAAGTTATTTACATAAACTTCGAAAAACTAGTTCGATATCTTATTTCTGTTGTTTAATGCTCGTTTATAATATCTATGTAAGTCAAGACTTTTTTAACTTTGTAACAATATATTTTAATGGAAATTGTTTGTGCCGTGAGAACTCATTTGAAAATAAATTTAAAATTCCTGTTTCAAAGAAACACTTCCAACGTCAAGAAAAAAAATTTTAGTTTCTTCGAACTATATCTTATAAATCAGTTATTCCTTCGTTACAGCTGCTGATTTCTCATACGGAAAAGCGAACACTCGAAGTTATGTATTCCATGTATTCTTTCAAAACGTGATTTCTATTCAAAATAAATTAAATTTTTTAGTAGTTACATTTTCGAAATTTAAATTAAATTTTTGACTCTTATTTCAGTAGTTTCTACGTTGCCAGACGTATTAAAATAAAACAACGGTATATGAATACACGCGAAAAGATCAAAGAGATATAAAAAAGATAATACATATATTGGAGAAATATGTAGTTCCTTATTGTGTGTTACATTCTAAATATTTTGAATCTTTTATTCAAAATATTTGAATAAAATATTCTTTTCTTTATTATTCAAGCAATTTTAAAATGATCCGAACTCATTATATCATGAGTAGTAGCACATATAAGTATGCCAAGAATAAAATAACAATAAAAGGATCCGTATTGCCTTTTAATGTAGAAACAGACTCTGATGTGCATATTGAGAGTTCAGAATTAAAGTCAATCAAGTCCATGTTTTGCCAATTTTGAGCTAACATTGCTATCTTACAGCAGAAATGTTATATTTTCTGTCTAATCAAGTATATAGTTCAGTTTCTGTCCGTCAGGTGGCTACATGTCTAGACGCAACTGAAAAACATCTGAATATATTTTAAAGCTGCAATGAACCAAATCTATTTTCTTCTTGGAGAGAGGAAGTGTGTCTTTCAACTTGTGTATTATAAAGTAATTTTTAATTATTTAGTTTTCTGCTATTGAACTATAAGTGTCTGAAATAGATTTAACTAGAAACTCGAACATCATAAGAATGACATGGCATAGAACATTATTTTATCCTCAGATTTATGTACTGTAGTAAGTACTAGCAAATGATTTGGAATCATTGAAAGGAAGGTTCAGAAAAATTAACATATGAATGTGACAGAGGATTGTCACATTCGGCTAATAAATCAGGAGAAGCCTTATTTCTAAGTTGTTTTCATACCTATAAATGAGTTCCTCAACAACAAACCATTTCAAAATGCCATATCCAACAGAAACCAGCGGGATTGGTCTCCCCTAAACTTTCTCGTATACTTTCTAGGTGGAGATTCTTCAAAATCTCGAGTTCGAATTTTTTTGACGATTACAATACTTTCTCTTTGTATACTTCGTATACGAGAAAATGAAACAAACAAACAAATCTGAAATCAAATATCTGTTGCCACGTTTCAAAAAAACTATTACTTTGAAGCAGGCGCGATAAAATAGGCAATGCAATGAATACTAAAGCGAAAATTCTGCTTTGGAATTGATTTCCCCCCCAAAAAAAACAATTTATACTACCACAACCGTAACAATTGCAAAAGCGCGTAAATAAAAGATTTGCTGAAATAATGAGATCGGTTTGAATTTTATTTACAACAATGAAAAAATTGTTACAATTCATGTTTGAAAACATTATTTATTGTTGTAAATAAAATTTACAACAATAATGCAATCAGAAGAAGCCTCATTTCTAAGTAGTTTCATATCTACAAATAAGTTCCTCCGCAACAAACCATTCCAAAATGCCATATCCAACAGAAAATGAATACAGAGGGACATACCTTCTGTTGGCAGGTGAAATATACTCTCTATGACAATTGAAATAAGTTTTTTTATCCCTTTACTATTCGTTTCAAAGAAAAATTTTTAGCGTCAAACTATTTTTACCACGTTTTTATTAACTCGCTTTCTTGTCTGTCTGTCTGTCTGTTCGGTACAAATCTTGCGATCGATTTTAAACTAACTTCCCGATGAGCTGGAGACTTGAAACTTTAAACATAGTTCAGAACTAGATGACAATGCATTAATAATTCGCTTTCTTGTCTGTCTGTCCGTCTGTTTGCCTGTCATTTCATATTTTGCATGACGCATCCGCAGTACGTTTTTCATTATATCTCGAAAACTATTAACATTACAGACTTGGTTCTTGGGTATATGGATGGACCATGGCATCGAAGCACCCCCATATTTTAGCCATATCTTTGCGCATGCGCAGGACGTTTTTCATTATATCTCGAAAACTATTAACATTACAGACTTGGTTCTTGGATATAAGGATGGCCCATGGGACCATCGAAGCACCTCATATTTTAGCCATATCTTTGCGCATGCGCAGTACGTTTTTAATTATATCTCAAAGGTCTCTGCGTCACATAATTTACTTTTTCAGGAAAATAACAATTTTCTATTTATAATAAGGTGAAGAGAAACTGAAATAAACCTGAAATTTGCCACATGTCTCCGTCATAATCTCATCAAGATGTTTAAAATCGATTGCAAAATTTCACACACAGAAGACTAAAAAGCAGAAAATAATTATTTAAAAAAATAAAAATTTTAATAGACCACGTTTTTAAAACGGAATAAAAAGTATAAAATAATTTCTTCTAGCCCCATACATATATATAACCCCATACAGATTTAAAACGAAAAACGTGGGGCGTATGCAATATTTAATAGTAAGGAGTGTAGGGAGTAGCTGTCGTTGAGAAAATTCACACAACAGTTCATATCATTTCCATTGCAATAAAATTGTTAGTGACTGAAATAAACTATTTATGCATCAATTATCTATTACATGCGCCCCACGTTTTTCGTTTTGAATCTGTATGGGGTTATAAATCTGTATGGGGCTAGAAGAAATTATTTTATACTTTTTAGTCCGTTTTAAAAACGTGGTCTATTAAAATTTTTATTTTTTTAAATAATTATTTTAAATACACTTACAAAAGTAAAGGAAAAGGAGAGCTATAAAGTCTTTAAAAAAAGGTGCAACAAGACTGTCTTTATAAATTCAGCAGACCTATGAATGATCGAAAGAAAGGATAATTCTTTTCTGCCGTAAATTTCTCCAGTTCCTTACATTCACTTTAAAAACCTGCGCGCACTTCCAAAAACTCAATTAATCCATATACAGCGATGATGAATAAAATGCTGAAGATCATGAATTTATTTATAGCTGAGATAAACAACTGAAAAAGTAATTCTTTAAGATTGTATTAAAATATACAATAATTCTGTTTAGTTGTGTTCATAAAGTTAATATCTAGTTAAGTAATACATTTTTTATGGATCATTCTCACGAAAAGGTGCTTTTTAAAAACACGTGGTATATATTAGAAAGTGGAACAAATTTCCTAATATTTTTGTTCAAATGTATAATTTAAGTACGTACCCGTACCAACTCTGACCTATAATTAGTCAATTATGCTTTCGTTTAAAATGCAAAAGTTCCTTTGACTATCATGTATACTTCGTATACAGGTCAAACATTTTAAAAATTAAAAATAAAAAAAGATCGAAAAATAAAATAGAAAACTTATATAGACCATTAATATAAGGATATTTATTAAGCTTAAATGGATACATTCATGAAACTTTTAAGATTTTTTACATATTTTGTAAAACTATTTTTTTAGCTATTTGTATCTTTTTCGTGAGAATGACCTATAAAAGAAATTAAAATTCCAATTTACAAAGAGCATTTCTTTCAGAAGCTTTGGCTTTTACGATTTTCTTCTGACATCCATACTTTCTTATTAAAAATATTAATTAAGGAAAGGTATTAATGGTAATATAAATGGATAAGAAATAATATTATTACTAATATTGCTAACAAGAACTAGAATATTTAATATTCCAGTAGATTATAAATTATTTGTATAATGCATTAATCTGAATATTTATTTTTAGAAGTGAAATCTGAAATCACACTTTCATGAATCAAAATCTGGGGAAAAAAGGAATAAGAAAATTTAGAGATCAAAGCAAAAGTCATAGTCGCGTGAAGCGCAGAAAACAATAGGATATGGATATAAAGCCAAAATAAATTTCATAAGAAACAAAATACATTATATTACAAAAAATATATATAACATTTCGATTAAAACACATTACAAGTGCTTTTAAATTTTCTGATTTATCAGAATATTTTCATCGGATCATCACTCTTTTGGGAGTTCCGTTTTGACCTGCAGATTTTTAATAAAAAATCTTTTTTCCTTTTTATTACACTGATGAAAACCTTTGTAGAAAGGTTTTAAATTTATTATTAAAAAGCTGACATATATATTCATTATAAGTAAAAATAAGTCATTCTAAAAAATAGTAAATTTTTATAATATTATAAATGCTACAAATTAATGTTTACTTTGCAATTTGACGACTAATTATTACGAATTTTGTATTTTTACTGAATCATGTATTGTTTACATAATTATTCAGCTCCTCGTTTTGTTTATAACGTGTCGTCCACATTATCTGTCTATAGTTCAAAATTACGAAATGTGTGCCAAATTAGTCCTCGTGTTACTTCAAAATGAAACTTTACTCTCATTAAACTTAAACTCATTGCATAGAAGCGGTTTAATGATGTTTGATGATATTTTCAGCAAATATTCGGTATCCTTCCTATTAAGCTGTTCTGGAGAGAAACGCACGTTTTGTATTTTTCATAATTAAAGCAAAACTCGCGTTACCCTTTACGTCAAAATTTAGCTTAAAATCTTTCAGTTGTAAAAACCAATACCACAGGATTATAATCGTTAGTTATTAGCTTAGAACAAAACTTTCAAATTAAATTTCTATGTTTAAATTATCCGATGCATGTCTGAACAACTTACGTTGTAAAAAAGAACTTAAAAAAGACCAACAAAAATTTCTAGCACGGAATAATATCTCGTTTCGAATGAAATCCTGTTTCGAATGAAATCCTGTTTCTCTATCAATTTGCTTTCTCTTGACAGTTCTGAACTAAAAGATATAAAGCACTACGTTTATAATTAAAACGGACCTTAACCATCTCCAGAAGAATCAAAATTTTATTTTCTATAACTCTATTTCCACTTCTATTCTTTTTTCGTCCTAAATATAAATTGTATTTTTACAAAATTGTATATCTCAACAATAAGATTCTGAGTAGAAGGCGCACCTATCGAATTCGGTGAGAACAGAATCACATTTGATAATATAATAACAAAATTTAAACAAATAGATTTTCTGGATCATCATTTCATCGTGTACCTTAGGATGTTGGTCTTGGCGAAATATATCGTAGAATCTTTATTTATTTTTACCAAACAGCAATTATTTATTTATTTGTTAACCATTTCACCAGCGGATTTCCTGAGGCCGTTGTGGCATAGTGGTAATGTCTCGGCCCCGTGACCGGAGGGTATCAGATTCGAAAACCGATTCCACCGAAGGTCCGCCGTGTATGGGGCCTGTTGCACGCTAAATCATACCTAGTGGCCAAACGTCCGCCCGTTGGTGTGGTGCGGAAGTTTGGAGAAGAGGTGCCAGCTCAGGCGTCTCACTCGTCATCTGACCGCGGTTCAAATTTACGAGGTGCGTCCCTAAATAGCCCTCGTGTTGCCTCAAAACTGGACGTTAATATATCCTAACCTAACCTGTGGGTTTCCTTTAGAAACAACCTTTTCAAGAGTTTTTTCCATTGCAAACAGTAATCGCTTAACAGATGCGCTTTTAGCATGTAATGAAGACAAGGGATAGTAGCAAAATCTTTAATTATTCTTTATGGATTGATACATTCATTTACATCGTTTTAAGAAAGAAATATATATCTGCTTGAGCTCATGGAAGGTTTATATTGTCATTTACGTGTGATTTTCAAGTGAAATACTTTAAATGCTATCTATAAATTACGGTGTTTTGTTATAATCCAAATTTCAGGTTTTTTCATCCAGTGGCATTGCAAAGAATACCTTCCTTTAATTCAGAGAAGATGAATTTGAATTCTTGTCTTCAAGTGCTTTTAAGTTTTAGAATTTGGAAAATCAATAAATTGAAATTGAAGTTCATAGAGCTGCACGAATTAGATTTAGGTTGGCTAGAAGATTACCTGAAATTGCCTGATTTTTTTTATCGTAAGTGAAAAAAACTTGGGAAATATTTCTTCAATAGTTCTAGAATTTCAGAAGTAGGTATTATCATTAGAATTCACCAGTCAAATATTTTCATACGAATGATAGCATATTTCGTAAGATTTACATTCTCAATTATTGGCATAAAACAAGGAACAGACAATTTTGAGAATAAAGTTCACGTATTTTCCGTTCTGATAATTGAAATACATAATGTCTCTTGTATAATGTGTATGAACCACATTTCTCAATAATACTTTCAAATGAGGATAAGCTTTTCTGTATGAGATATAAACGAAATCATGGAGCTGTCCGCTGCATGATGATTCTTCATTAATATAAATTTGTGCTAGAAGCTACTCTAAAACTGTTTCGTAATGATATTTCTGAAGTT
The DNA here is from genome assembly GCA_013235015.1 of Araneus ventricosus. NCBI lineage: Eukaryota > Metazoa > Arthropoda > Arachnida > Araneae > Araneidae > Araneus > Araneus ventricosus. The sequence goes on from BGPR01000493.1 coordinate 151,973, forward strand.
CTGCCAATAACTCTTTCGAAAAAGTAATCATTCTTCCCCATCTAAACATGATAAAAAAGGAAAAATATCTTATTATGATGAAAGATATAACAGTTTTTTTGGAAATAAATGACCTCCAGCTGACGTTTCACAATCTATTAATCTTGAAAAAATCAGTATAATTTGCAATAGTAACTTGATATATAGTATTGTATTGGATAGTATATGATTGATGAAATTATTTGAGAAAATTTCAATTCTAAAATTTGTTAATAATCCTTTCAAATCATACCAGAATTTATTTGTTTTAAATGGTTAACATTTTTTTTTAAATGCAGAAATGTGAGTTTTGAATAAATTGTAATCAATCAAAGTACTAAGTCCGGGTTGTTTTGTAATCAAGATAATAATCTTAGGTAGCTCCGGAAATCTAAAATAGATATATTACATTCTTATCTATGGTAAAATTTCTAGAAGCATATTACAGGTTGGGAACGCAGCCAGGAAACAGCAGAAATATGAAAACCAGCTTGAGAAATAAGGAGAAAAATAAAGCATTTATCAGAAGATGAGTTACAGCCTATTCAAGATAATATGTCAATAACGGCAATAAATAATGTTTTCTGAGCCAAGTGCTATTTCAAAGATAATCAATAATTTCCTTTTCTTGTATAGAAATTTAACACGGTCGCAGCAGGGAATTATTTGTATTTAAAATGTTTTTAAAAAATTGCAAACATAACAAAGCTGAGGAATATTATAAGAAAACGTTCCATTAACACTATTAGATTGCATCTTTTATATATGTGACTTCATCATTTTGATAAATGGCGATATTTGAGCTATAATTTGCTATTTTTGGACAAAGATATAAGATGGTGGAGTGCTTTCATTTTTTAAAAAAAAATTGTTCTCCAGTTTCTGCAAATGGAGTTTTAAACTGTTTCCATGCGCAAGCTTACAGTATTTCTATACTTTATGCGTTTTAAATTTTCCGACGAAACTTCAACAAAACTTGCATATGATGTGCATATAATGTTTTATGTTACTGAATAAGAGTTCATCGGTGATTCAGAATAATTTTAGAATTTAGGTAATCAAGATAAGAGAGTTATAACTTAATTTTCAACGATTTCATGTTCAATGCACTTATTCTCTAAAAAGGAAATGAAATCTAATCAATCTATTGTCTAAAACTAGCATCATTTGTCGAGGATGGGGAACTGTCTGCGTTTGAAGTGTTATTAATGATTTTTCGGAAAATTAATTAAAAGCAATTATCTGTCATGAATGTCATTAATTACCAAGATAATTAAATATCTCTGCCCAACTTTGCTTAATACTCGAAAGACGGCGTTTTCCATATACCTAGAAAGGCTAGGAGCGGTCATTTTGACCGATATCTTTTAATGACCAAAACCCACACTATTTTCAAGATTTGTTTGCTAAAACAAGTTTGTAATACAATTTGTTATTAAATTTTACATTTTCTTCACATTAATTTCCTGTTCATCACGTTTCTTCGTTTTATAGTATTTTTTTTGAGAAAATGCAATATATGCAATCAATCTTCATATAAATAAAAGTCATTGTGGCTATGCATGTGGGTATGCGGCTACGTATGTGGGTATGTGGCTATGTTCCACATCTCCTCCTAAACCAATGGACTGTTTTCAACCAAATTTTACTCACTTATTATTTACGGCAAGGGGAAGACACTTATGAACTTTTCAAGGTCCAAAAGTTAATTAAACAGTCAGTTAATTAGAAATTAACCGAAATCGTTTTTCCGCAGTTATTTTGGAGCAAATTGTTTCACAAAAAATATTTTTATAGCATCTTAAAATTCAAAATTTTACCTTTCAAATTATACCAATTTTATATCTGTGACATTTTTCCTTCAATTTTTATTAATTTTTAAAGTTTAATCATTGTTAATTACGTGCAGACTTTTTTGAAATAACGCAAATTTATAACAACTCCGTTGTTAGGCAACGGTTAAACTTTGAATTAATTTACTTTTATTTCTGAAATTAATTTTTGCTTATTTTTATAAATATATTTTATATAAGAAGAGAGTCAACCGTCAACTTTTAAAAGCCCCAAATCTTATTAAAATTGTATTTAATTGGAAATTAAGTAAGATTTAGGCATTTTCTGTGATATTTTTGGAAAATATGTATTACGTCGTAAAAACTATTTTTACACATACTAAAATTTTAAAAATTAGCTTTTCATGACAAAACTTTCAGTTCCGTTCAATTCGTTGCCCTCATTTTAATAATTTAAAAAAAATTAAATTTTGTACAAAATTTACAGTTTATTGTTGAAGAGCATGAATACATAAGAACTGTTGTGGGATCACATTGGATGAAGACGAATTTTATTATATTTTTATTCATATTTATTCTAATGCTTTTTCTCAATGAAACATTTACTATGTAATTGTCCCAAAACATTCGTTAAAGCTTTTCTTATACTGCAAGATTTATGAACAAAATTTGAAGTACCTATGCAATAAACACTAATAACTTATGGAGAAAATGAGCTATTGGCGGTTTTTAAAAATCGTCTAGTTCAACTGAATTAATTAAAAATTATTTCGCTTTAATTAAAAAATATTTCAGACGATAAAAAAATTTTGGGCATTGTAATTTTCTATACAAAAGTAGTTTTTTCATCAAAAATAATAGACATGAAAGTATTTTAATCCCGAGCAACGCCGAGCTAGTTATTAATAAAATGCAATGAATGCAAAATAAAACATATTATGCATAGTAAATTTCTTACAATTACACAAAATATTTTAAATCTATATCTCATATTATTACAACTTTAAAAATACATACATTTAAATATATAATTATTACAAATTGATTTGCTTGCATTACTGTTTCTTAGAGTTTCTACAAGCACTCAGCTTCATCATTTTGCTTGTAGAAGAGCTGCAAATTGACTTTTTGGAATCGCAAGAAATGTTCATAGTTTTATCGCGGCATCTATTGATTTTACATTGCTTGCGCTTCCTGCTTGAAGCAATGGACCCATCATCTGTACCTGGAGTGAAATCGGAAAGCGTAGACGTCTTAGATGAAACAGTTTCACAGCTCATCAGCTAAATTCAAAATATAATCACGACGCTTGATTTTTGTACCAACAATTTAATTGTGTAGCGATTACAATTCACTGCCTTCTCCTTTTTAGGGTAGGTGGCGCTACTACAGCCATCCAGGTTTTACCCATGATGCCTCTCTCTCTTCTTCTTCTGTGTACTTGTCTTGTGTTGTTGTCCTCTGTCTCGCGTCTTATACCTTTTAATGCACTGTGCCGTGGAACTTAGCCATCTAATAAAAATAGTTCCTGAAATTGAATTAATTTTTCAACAGCGGCATTCCGTATAAACATGAGTCTCGTCCCTCTACAATTGTAAATTACCTAAGTATTGATAGCAGCTAAATCGAGGATATTGAAAAATTCTTACACCGACCATCGTCGGGAAGCGATTTATTTGAATACTTTCTTGCCATCTTATCAAGAACATCAACGCCGTGTTTAGTTGAGTTATGAAATTTAATAACCTCCAGGAGTCTTCTTTTCATTCCATTCAACTTCCGACCCAGTAGGATGAAGAGTGCTTTGCAGTAGAACATTTTTGTTTTTGTTTCCTTGGCATTCCTTCAGAGTAATATTATCGTGCATGAGAACTTTGCTTGCATACAGTTCAAGCACTTCTTGGATGTTGAGAATAGATGTTTATAGATGAATTTTATTCATTTTCAAATTCAGAGGAGAAATGATTTTGTGCAATTTCTGTAAAGCATTCGACCAATGAAGTTTGTTCACTTTAATTGCCAGGATTATATACATCTTGTGATAAATCAGATTTTACATCAGAAGAATCTGTTGCGGATAAATTATGCAACATTTCTAAAATTTCTTTTCCCGACAGAATACCTTTACAAATGGTACTTCGTGACGTCGTGAGAGAAAATATATAACCGAACTGGCAGAGGAAATCTAAAGAAATGAATATTTCACATTTCAATAAAGCAGAAGCTTCAAGCGCAAAAAGAATTGCTGAGAATTACAATTTTCACCCCCCCCCCACTTATGCCCTTCTCATCAAATTATCTCCACAAAACAAAATATTAAAAGAGTAGAAAAATTACAGAGAAGACAAAACAAAAAATAGAGTAAAAAACATAATATAATTTTATGTTTATTTAGCTGTCAAAATGACCGCAGTCAGTCTTTCTAGGTACAAAAATTAATAGTGTCGATAATAACGGGCGAAAAGAAATAATTTTTGTTTTGCATGATTTTTTTGAATAATCAGGAAATGTCAATTAACGAATAAGAAATCTAAAGAAAAAGAAAGGAAATATGGGTGTTTCAATTTCATTTGCGGTCAAAATGACCTCTACCGTCTTCCTAGTGTTAAAATACATGAAGCTGATAATATAAGGATGAAAAAATTATAAAAGCACAAAGAAGTTGTCTTTGTCATAAAGTTCCCAAACAGACGGCTGCTTTGTACTTGTATCTTTTCATGATCTTCAAATCATCTTTGTTTTCACGAATGCAAATCAGAAACGTATAAGAAAATATTTATTAATCATTAAATGCATTATATTTATCTGATTTTCTATAATTTCTTAACTTTTTTCATCTTTGACACATTTACGGCTTCTTTTTTATCCTGAATGATTTAAAAATGCCCTCTGTTTAGAAATGAGCTTTTACTATCAAGTATTTATTTCGAATTATATGCTTTCCAAATTTTGCAAATAATTTACCATTAATTACGCAAACATATGTTTATAATATTTGAGAAAAAATTGTAAATCCTGAAGAGAGAAAAAAATTAAAATGCTACAATATTAAATGCAACTTGTTTCAGAGAACATAAACTTATCAAATGTCTAAATTTTATGGTCTGAAAAATAAAGCATTTTCCTGACACAAGTCGTGTTTGGAGCTCTACCAGATGACTAGTATTCAGTAATAAATTCACAATGCGGTAATAGATGTGTTTTCTGCTTTAGATTGAATTTTGGCTGTTTCTTTATAACATTACTTGAAGAGGAAATGACAGGAATTGTTTTATTGAGAAACATTTATCTCTTTTAGCCCTGGGCAGTAAAAGTTCTCTAAATAATTCAATAAGGTTTTGAGAGAACAGACTATGAAATATTTAACCCAACAACAATACATGAATGAATGCTATAATTCTTCTTTGATTAATCATATTTTAAAAGCGATTGATCTGAAAGAAGTGCTATGGAAACAACAAGAGTTAAAATTATAAAAATGTTCATAAACATCATGAATTAATTTTTATTAAATTGGTTTAAAGCTTTCACAAAAACGATAACAAAGTCTTTATGAATTGAACAATTCTAACTAAGCTAATTTCTGATCATCTCTAAACACAATTAAAATTCTGTTAAGCTGTCGAATATTATATTTTTTTCTTCGTTGTCAACTAAATTAAGAAAATATTAAAATATAAGAAAGAAAGATACAGTTTACGTTACATTGTAGATTTTGTGATCATGAAGGAAGTGGAGATTCTTAGGTAATTGATGTCAACTTGCTTACATGACTGGATTGCCTATATCCTGACATTAAAAATAAATTATTTGAGTGGGTTGAATAATGTTTAGTTTAATGCTGAGAAATGATCCGTTTTTCCTTAATAACTTTCGAAAATATTACAAGACAAAATTTATTTTTACTTCATCTGAAAGTGCAAACAATTACCGTTCCAATCGTATCAATTAAATTTCTGTACAATTTTTCCGAATGATAATTTGTTCAAACAAACATTTAATTGCATATTTCTCTTTCATTTTTGTAAACTTAGATAGGATTCTAACACATTTTGCTTTCATATTTTATTTCATCAAGATTTTTAAGAAATCTGTAAACCAAGCTCTCCGAGATATTAATTAGCCTATATTAAGAAACATAATCTGAAAGGTTATAGTTGCTATGTTTTTATTCTGTTTTCAAAGTGTTCCAGTTAACACGCCGCTGGCCATAAAATGTGCTGCGCCGTTTCATTGTTGAAATCAAATCCATACTTTACAAGAAGAATAAGAAAGGGAAGATAGTGCCGACAACGTGGAATCAGGGGTTATTGTGTTTGGCTAGTTATTTGACTCCATTAGTTACATTTATATAGACAATGAACACAACAGGTACAATTTAACTAATAGAACATTGGTTAAATATCTGCTCCAAGCTGAAGTTTAAAATTGCGTTGTTAGGAGAACCAGGAATATAAAATGATACAAGATTGAATTTAAATCATATTCCCGGTGAACAAGCTGGTCGCCGAAGGCAGCTAGTAAGAAATAAAATTAATTTTTTTTCTCTTGATGATGATGAAGGAAACATAAATCGTTGACAGTTGTGGTTACTTTATATTACCTCATCGGGAGGACACCGCAAACATGCGGATGAGAGGTTGCCGTATAAGTAAGCTGGCTCTCGTCAACCCGATGGTACATTACTGTGGTACGGCTCTTAGGGCCCACTCCGATGACAGGTCGTACCCCGGTAAGACGGGGGGTTGCTGCATGGACCCACTGAAATGAGGGTTTTTGTGCAGGAACCGCAGTGCCTGACGCTGTCGTGGTGGCCGGTCATTCAAATGTACCCGTATGCCTAGGAGCAGGTCGGGGTGATGACCTGGTGTGATTACTTTATATAAATGACTAGATTGTCAACATCCTGAAGATAAAAATAAATCGTTTGAATGGGTTAAATAATTATTAGACATGCTCAGAAATTATATGTCTTATTCTCAACCTGGGAAAAGAGCATAAGAGAAATAGTAGTCTCGCTGGTGTACTTTTAACTTCAAATATTTCAATTAGGAATCGAAGTATATTTTCTTAAAATAATTCCGCATTTTAGTATATGAGTTATTTCGTTCCTTATAGATACTCACTATGACAGTTAGATCTATAAATTTTAAAATTTTTGCCACTAGAATAATTTTGTATTCTGGGAAATTCACTACAAACTAGGATTTTATTATGTATAAAAAATGTACAACTGCTTGCTAATAACAGCTACTCAGATTTTCAGTCTGAAAACATTTGTTTTTTAGTTATAAAAATCTCTAAAATCAGTTATATGTCTTTTCTTTAAAGTTTTATATGAAGGAATCCTTTCAAATAAATTTAATTTAAAAGAAAGAAGTCACTAGTATTTTATCGTTGTCTTTCTTATAAAAATAGTAAAGATAGCAAGTGTACTTACTGAGCTAATCGATTCTTAAATGGAACGATGGGGTTTAAGAGAGCTTTATCTAATTCGTTAAAAAAGGGACATTTCTGGCAGAAATATTTTATGGCGTCAATGTCCCAAAATAGCAATATGAACACTGATGAATGCTTCCCTCAGTCTAAAGTCTGGAGTTCCAGATGGTGAAAGCATTTTTAAATAGCACTTTGACGGAGTACCCTGAATCTCTCATCTCTTATGAATGTAAAGTACTTTGGTTAATGTCCAAGTGTACTCTGAATCCATTTGTTTGAAAAGCACCGCTCCGTATAATTTGGCCATTAAGCTAAGTTTTTCTTCAGTTTTCAACAGTTGGTTTCTATTTCGAGAGCAGTAGGTAGCTTTTAATGCGATTGAAACCCATATTACTTTTCGGTCACTAATCCCTGGGTCATATGACACTAAAGTCAACAATATATATATTTATTATTACATCCACTGTGTTTCTAGTACATTTAATTCGAAGTCCATGTTTTTAAACCTATTAAATGCTGGCATTATTTGAATAATATTTCACTTTCCAAAGAGGAAAATATATCTTCCGAAAGAAATAAACATTAATAAACACCACAGTAAGCTTAAGCATATTTTGTTTAAAAATAAAAGGTGAATGTATCATAATATACATTATTTAGACTGTTTCGAAATGAAAATATGTAAAGTTTCAATTTCATTAAATTTTCCCTTTTAGAACTGAAAAAATACAAAATCTTTCATTAAAAATGCATTAAGAAAGGTTTTCGAAAATGTTTCAGTTGTTGGAAAAAGGCATTTAATGTTGTTGTTATCGACATCGCTTGCCTTTTTAAACAACGTGTTTAACATAAGATTCTTAAATAATTAACTGTTTAAGTATTAACTTGCTTAGAAATGAATAGAATCATACGCTACTTTGGCAGCCGTATAAAATTTGCCAAGCATTAGGATAATGTTGCCGTGTTAAATAATACCTAACAAGAAACCTATAAAACAGAAATGGAGTTAATTTCAATGTCTTTGTACCTGCACATATTGATGGTTTTCAACAACAAGTGAGATTAAATCTTAATATAAATAAAAATAATTGTGGGTACGTTCCACATCTCCTCATAAACTACTGCACCTATTTCAATCAAACTTTGCACACGTATTAACATAACTTATTAACTTTCCACACTTAAGACAAGGAGAAGACACGTGTCAACTCTTCAAAACGCAAAGTTAATTAATCTGTCATCTAATTAGAAGTTAACCGAAACAGTTTTTTCGCTGTAAGTGCGGAGAAAATTAGTCTCCGAAAATTATTTTTATACCATCTTAAAGTTCAACATTTTACATTTTCAATGATACCAAATTTATATCTGTGACAATTTACATTCAATTTGTATTAATTTTTCAAAATTTAATAAAAAATTGATTATACGCAGACGATTTCGAAATAAAGCAAATTAAGTGATACTCCATTTCTAGGCAACGGTGTAATTACTTTACCATTATTTTCTGATGTTTCTGCTTATTTTTTTAAATATCGTTTGGAAATGTTTTCTTTGGTTCTAAAAGAATTCTGAAGCTTATTTAATTAAATTTTAAAAAATTGCTGCAGTTAACATGGCCTGTCATCTTTACCTGCGTTTTCTAAGAAATAATAAATAAGTAATATTTTAATTGATAATATATATCTTTGAGTATTGCAAGATTCAAAGTTGGTTTTAACGATGCCTAAAAGAAAGCATAAGTCGGTCTCTCAAATTCCAACAAAGGCAAAGATAGTAAAGTTTTTGTAAGCAGATGAAATAGATTTTCGACAACAGCACGCCCCAGAAATGTCGTTCACTAGGCAAAAATTGGATTAATGCAAGTCGTTGTAGCCTTAATTTCTGTAGATAGGAGGCTGTGGTTTTGAATGTTTATTGTACGTATTTTTATGCAGAGAGTATGTCTCTGTGTGTGTTCCTTAATTCAAATCAACAGCTTTTGACGAATCTCGCACAAATTCCGTACATGAAGTCTTCAAAACAAGATAAAGGTCACTATCAACTTTACAAAGGCCAAAAGGTAATTAAAAATTTAGCAAGATTTTGGCGTTTTTCCGCTATATCTTCCGAAAATGTTATCTAACAAAAACCAATTTTACACAATATTTAAATTTAAAAAATTAGCTTTTCAGTAACTATAATTTAATTTCCGTACAGTTTATTTCTCTATTTTTTAATAAGTTTTCAAAATTAATTTTATACACAATTTGTAACATTAGTCTTTTTAGTGTATATGAGCAAAAATGCAAATACGAAGAACTGTTGCCAAAACACATAAACAAAATTTTGGAAAACATTAAAAGAAAAGTTTCAAAGCAGACAATTCACAATATGTACCAGGAAAAACTTCTGATTTGGTTTATTTTCATTTTTTTATTAATATAAACGTAATTAATTGTCCCTTTTAAAAAAAAGTCCATAAAACCTTTCCTATACTTCAATATTGGTGAAAAAAAAATTTGAAGGACTTATATAGCAAATATTACGGAGAAAAATAATTTTCTGCGTTTTTAAAAAATAATTTGCTTTAATTGATAATCTCATTTTAATTTAAAAAGTTTTACACGATAAAATGATTTTGTGTATTATAATATTTTATTCAAAAGTATTTTAATTCTGAGAAACGCCGGGTTTATCAGCTAGAATTTATATAAATTAGGTTGCTTTCCGACAATCTGATACGTTTAATGTTGTGTATTCGCCACCTCTGATTACTGTACTCTTTGGCCTAATTATTTTATATCTGGTTTATCAAACTATCAAAGCGGAGTGTATGACTATTAAAATGTGTCCTAAATTGCATAATGGAACAGTTAAATATAATCAGAATTCATACAGAAATTTGTGCTTAAAAAATTTTCGTAATTTTTAGAAGGTTTCCAGGACAACTGAATGCAGTTAATTGTGTACCGATAGACAAACTTTACCAGCAAAAAGAGTAATAACACATGAATAGCCTTAAAATATCCATATATATATAATGCATAATGGAACAGTTAAATATAATCAGAGTTGGTATAGAAATTTGTGCTTAAATAATATTCGTAATTTTTAACAGGTTTCTGGGATAATTGAATGCAGTTAATTGTCTACCGATAGACAAATTTTACCATCAAAAAAGAGTAATAACACATGAATAGCTTTAAAATATCCATATATATAAAATTTATATATATTCAATATATATATCTCAGTATAACTTCTGTTCATTAAATGTATGAGATAATAAGAGAATGGATTTTAAACAAAAGCAAGCAACAAAAGATTAAGTTTATATCTTTATGAAAAAGCCATCAAGTATATAAAGCAAATTCATTAAAGGATATCTTGCCATTATAATTTTTTTACATGATGCAGAGATACAGAGTGCTGCAAATAAAAGTGGAATCGCAACGTATACAAAATTTTCACATTTTTGATGACTTTATTTACAAGTTTTACAACATTCAATGTAGAAAAAAAGCTCTATTCGTCTGCCTTAGGCAATTCTAAGGGCTGGAATCATATTTCAGAAGAAAATATGAAGCAAGAAATTAATCTGAAAAATTTTGCTGATTAATTATTTCAATCAGAACAAGAATGCTTTGAGTGACTGTTCCAAGACCAAAAAAAAATCTTCAACCTTCTTGCTGTTGGGAGCAGATATTCCACGATGTACCGAAGTTTCGAAATTTCAAATGCGGCGTGAAATTTTACTTGTTTTAGGTGACCATAAATAGAGTCATTGTCAATCTTAATCTTAGGACGTTACTCGTTGTTTCAACTGGCATGGATAAGGTATGTAAATTGCAATCACTATATTCTTCATTACTAAATTGAAAACCACATAAAAATTAACAATTTTTGGGAATAACCATCAGTAATTTTTTGGAGAGAAAGGCATCTTTTATAAGCATTGTAGATTTATATTGCTGAAGAAACGATTTTAGTTCTTCTAAATGAAAAAATGTTTTAGCAAAAACAAGTATATTCCAAGATATTTCAAGGTGAGAATTTCTAATTTATAGAACTAATGGAATAACAAGCTGAATAAAACGATAAAATGAAGTCTTACTTCCTTAGAAATAAATGTACATTATTAGAAAAAATATGATTTAGAGTATATCTTCCCTCTTTCATGGTATTGAAACTCCATCAGCTTCATGAAATTTTTACTAACATAAAAATAAACATCCCTTCTAAGACTTTTATTCTGTCCTTTATCAGCACAGAAGGATGATTTCCTGTAAAAGGAATTTGACTTCTTAGTTTTCTATTAGTTTCTTCTTTTGCACACGTTAACGAAATTGTATTAGTTAAAACGAAATTTTGTAAAAGTTGAAAGTTAAATTATTTTGGGATATTTCTTCTATTAAACGATCCGATTTTATGAGACGTGCGTTTTATAGCTTGGCATTGACGGTGTTTTAGTTTAGATCCCATGCAAAGTAATACTATGTTAACATTCAGTTTAGTGCGGATCAAATTATATATTTGTATGAAAAATGAATGCTCTCTTCTTCATTCTCGTCTTTTTATGCAGTAAGTAAGCACTTTATAAAATTATAGGTAAATGCGTACCTCTTGAAGCTTATATTAAATTCTTTTCTATGTAGTTCCCGTTTTAATACTAATATTCAGACTATTTAATTTAATTAATTTCTCCAACCAGCTAAAATTTAAATATCTTTCTCTGATTTTCTCAAAACTTTTTTTATTTTCTAAAAATTTCTTTTTATCTTCCCCAAACTTTCTTTTGTTTTCTCAAAACTCTTCTTTTTCCAAAAAAAGGCATTTTTAAAACCCACTGCAAGTGCATATATAAGGGAATTTCAAAACATGAAGACCTGAAAACATGATTGACACCTGTAGCAAAAGGTGGAATATTAATGAAAATTACAACACAAGAGACATTAAATGAAACTTTTAATATAGTATATTACAGTTCCCATCTAATTGCGTTAATAAACACTAAAAAAGTATTGCTTTAAAGTTTTCTTTTGTCATTAAAGGTGCAACAAAGTTAATATTTGAAGTTATTGTACCTACTCGTATTTCTGAGGATTAAAAGCATTAGAAGTCATCATTTAGTTTGAAGAAAACTAATAAACCTTTCATCTTTGAAGTATCAATGGTGATTAAGCATCATTGAAAAACATGCTACATTACTCTTTTTCTCCGGAAACTCTTTCAACTTACTTGACATAAACAAATCCCATTGCGGAAATGAAATGAAAGTCGCAATGTGGAAAATCATGAAGTAGTGCTTGAAGCGATCAACAGGGACAAGGCAGTTAGAAAAGTGCAATAGATTTAAAAGAGAAAAGCAATAAATAAATAATCATTATGAAACTCTTAGAAGTTGTTTAGAAGCTATTTATTTTTTACAAGCAATAAATATCCTTTCCCTTGCTATTAAGCCACTAAGAAGCCATTAGCGGTTTAAGAAATCTCAAATATTGGGAAAATATTTGTCGTTTCAGAAGGAGACATATTCTTTTTCAGCATTTTTCATCGAAATGTCTAAGGAAAGCTCACTTAAGTCAGTTTATCTAAACCATCGCAACTATAAGTTACATGTGTATAAAAAAGCCATTTTAACAATACAAATATCTCGCATGTTATTGACTTAACAATTAAAATTTTCCGTAATAAGCTAATAGCAATTAAAATAAAAGGAATAAAGTAAGGAAATGGGTAACTGAACTGTATAGAATAGCAATTATGAATCCCACGATTTTTAGATAGTTTACGAAATCCTGGAAAAGGATTTGCATAACTTTAGTGAATTTTAATGCACAGGGGCATTATCCGAATAAGCTTGCTGAATGCTTCCAATCCTTAAATACATTATTTACATACAATTGATAAATGACTGATTATGAGCATCAATATATTAAATTTGTAGAAACAATATTCAATTATAATTTCAATATGATCATAATGAAACATTTTCACTAATATTTTAAACTTTCCAGTATAAAAAATTAATATGTTTAGAAACACATATTTGGAGAAAGGGTTTTGAGCAGCTGTTACAACAAAAGATTCATAAATCGATAAACAGTTTTCGAATGGGCAGAAAAGTTTTAAATTTTTCTTTATTTTCATCTTAAAGCAGATATCGACCCGCCTATCCATAGGGTTCCCTGGGAAAGAATCAAAAAAGAAAGAAAAACTGCCATGAAAACACATAATCAAATCCCTGAATTAAAAATACAGAGTAAGAACAAAATGTAAATGTAAGAGCACAGAATTAAAATCAAACAATAAAACAAACACGATATTAAAAGTCCATATAAATCTAAAAACGAGAAACTTTAATCAAATCAAATCCAAAGTTGACAATATATATGTAGGATGTTACCCGTAAAGAAAAATTTAATCACTGTGTAAATAAGGATGTAAGAGCTAGATTAATTTTTTTGGCGATAGATGGAGCCAGAGTTCTGCTCTGTACGAACTACGAGTAGCGCCCTCTTTTTCCTAACAAAACCAGACTGCACGCTGAGAGCAGTGCAGCACACAGCAGGCTGTTAAAGCCTCTTTCAATCCCTCTGTCGTAAATTAGATCAGTCTTGGCGCAGTTAAGCCGCCGATCTTCCCACTATGGTAACTATGTCCCGTGTAACTTTCCTTATGGCTTCTAATCTCTAATACCGTAATATTCTTAACCTGTAACATCTATCCCTGATTAATCTGGCTCAACCTAGTGAACATGACCTCATGTAAATTAGCTATTTTCTCGTTAACTTTCTATGTACATATCTCTTCCCCCCCTGTAAATTCTCCCTATAATATAAATGTTTTTGTATTTAACTTGAAGTCTACTCGTTTGTTTTATGTAATATTTTGTTCTAAATTTAGTGTAATAAAAACACTTAAGTCCCCTAGACATAAACCCGAGAAATCTACCCCTTAAAGGTAACCAATTGAACGGAATCATCCCACATTTATACAGCGCTCGAAATAACACCAAAACAATATTCTTCAAACTAAGCTGTTTAGTACATACAGATTTCAATTTATCAAATTCTACTGAAGATAAGAAACTTTTAGGATATACTATTCCTTCATCAGTTGAACACATTAACATGTAAATTTTTAATCCAGTGAAAACAATTATTAAATTTGCAATATGTAATTAATGAAATTAGTTATCAAATACTTAAGATAAATCTTCGTAATTTGTTATCTTTGAGGAAAATCAAAGCAATCCAAATACGAGGACTTACTCGTGCTTTATTTTCTGAAATTAAGTGTGTATAAAATGCGTAATAATCATAAATAACAAATTGCCATAGTGTATAAATTAAGTTTTAAATAGCATCAGTAAATAGTGAAATAGATGTTTACATTTCCACCGTCTTTCCAAAACATTATGTTTGCATTTGAACCATATTGAACTTTCGAAAACATTCTTTAAAGGTACAGAAACGAGTGTTTTTAATTAAGTAAGTTGAAACCTGTTGAGAGAAATCTTCCTTAAAAATGACAATATACTGGAACAAATTTCAGAAGAAGGAAATTATGTATAATTGAAAATTCAGAAAGGTCTCATGTTAATATTGACCATCTTGCTTTCGAAATGGCGGAGAAAAGCATTAAGATTCTTTTGTTGTAACTCTATGAATGAAGCTTATTAAACTTAATGCTTTGGTACGTATTTTTAGAACAAAGCAACAGTTGTTTGTTCTAAATCCAACATAATTATGACAAGCACGATTTATTATCAGAGAGGCTTAACTTCAAAAATAAAAGTTTTTAGAAGAAGGTAAACATCTTGCTTTGCTATTAATTATCAAAATTATGTCATATTGTCAAATGGCTTCTTTGTGCAAGATTACTAATCTTCAAGAAATTTTTCAAATTATTCTTTTTCGTATCACTTTGGAACGTTAAGTTAAGGAAATGATTACTTAACTAAAAACAAATATAATATTCAGTGAATCGAAATTAAACTTTATTAAAAACTATAAGCTCTTCCGGCTATATATTAAATAAATATTATTTTTATTGACTTAATGAGTATTACAACTCTTATGAAATATAGATTTTTTTTACTTATTAATAGATTATTTTCATATACACTAACCCAATGCGTCTTATACTTTTTTGTATGAAAAACAAATTATGTTTTCGTCAAACAATTTTTTAAACTAGAATAAATGCCTGAGCGCCTTACACTTACAAAATTAGTATGTTATTATTTTGGTTAACGTATTTCATAAATTAAAAAAAGATTATTCAATCTTCACCGAATAATATGAAAAAAAATTATATTTACCTTGATGCTTGACAATTTTGATTGCTCAGCAATTATAATATTCAATCCAAACATTAAATTATCTTAAGTTTAAAAAAGTGATATTAATGATTCTAGTATTTTTAAATGATATTATAGATACATATTTTAATGAAAAATCTGTGTTATTTATTCCTTCAATTATAATACATTTGAATTCTTTTTTTCCACGACCTGTTACATATAATCGATACCAAAAACCCTTTTCAACTCATTTATTTTCTTCTCTTCTTTCAAAATTCATTGGAAAAGTTCCAAGTTAGTTTTTATTCTCCCAATACTTTATTTTTTTCTCAGTTTTCCCTTCAAGAAAGAGCTTATTTAATGTTAGTCGTCTGTTGCCCTAAAAGGTTCGATTTTTACATTCGATTAATGGATAACAAAAAAATTAACCAAATGTTCATAATTATTCAGCATATTCCTTGTTTGTGAATACATGCAAAAAAGTGTAGACATTTTTTCAGATCCTTGAGTAAGTTTAGATTTTCATGCAAACAGTCTATTAGTTGCATTGAAACCGATATCATGACAACATTGATTTCAAAACTGATAAAATATTTTCTTTTATCTTAAACTCCATGTATACTTCGAAAATTGTTATAAAACGTCGGAGCATAAAATCTATCAACGAGAAACAATCGCCAAAATATTATTCTTTTAAAGTATAAAGTTTTATTTTTTGATTACGTACAACCACATAAGTATGTGGAGATAAGAACCAAATGCATAAGCGTCAGTATAGCAAATAATAATAATAATCTATTAAGCAATAAATAACTTGGAGGGACACTAGTTCATCCAATTTATAGCTACCATTTGTATGTAGCAAACATTGCCTTCCTAAGTAATCCTCCAGAGGGAATTGGCTTAAATTTGTATTTAACATGAAAGAAAATCAATAAAATTTCTTTAATCCCACTATAAGTGGTCAGCTGTTTCTTGCTTAGGCACTACATTTTTGAAGGATCGGAGCCAAAAAAGCCACCAAAATCTTATAATGTCCTCCATAATGATTCAAGACAAATTTTATTGTATTCCAAACTCACATTCAAGTTGAATCTCTAGTCAAGTACAGGACTCACAATCAAAATTCAACCATCTCTACAACGATCAAGAAAAATCAAGAAAATTTAAATTTAATCCCATCTATATGTGGTCAGCAGTTTCTTGCTTCGGCACTACATTTTTGAAGAATCGGAA
>BGPR01000493.1:168755-203837 GCA_013235015.1 Araneus ventricosus
TTTCTTGCTTCGGCACTACATTTTTGAAGAATCAGAAGTCAAAAAAGTCACCAGAATCTTATAATGTCCTCCATAACGATTCAAGACAAATTCCATAGTTTACCAAACTCACATTTAAGTTGAATCTCTGGTCAAGTACAGGACTCACAATCAGCACTCAATCATCACTAGAACGATGCTTCTTCAATGGACGCATTATTCACTTGCAATAAGTGAAATACAGATAATTCAGCATTCAACACCATGGAGAAATGTATTCATCATCGTGATAAGACTGTTGGGTTCCGCATGAAAGTTTACAGTCAGATGTTAACCCCCCAAAACTTGTCAATAAATATTTTAAAATGAGATTGAATGATATTTTTAAAATCTTAATTTCGGAGATTGGTTTACTGTCTGTAGATAATTTCTCCGATCTCACAATTTGGAGGTGGCCGCGGTGGTCTAGTGGTAAGGTCTCGGCTTTGGGGCCGGAGGGTTCCAGGTTCGAAACCCGATTCCACTGAAGATCCGCCGTGTATGGGGCCTATTGCACGTTAAATCATACGTAATGGTCAAACGTCCTCCCGCTGGTGTGGCGTGAAAGTTTGGAGAGGGGGTGTCAGCTCAGGTGTCGTCCTCGTCATCTGACCGAGGTTCAAAATTACGAGGTCCGTCCCAAAATAGCCCTCGTGTTGCTCAAAACGGGACGTTAATATAACTAAACTAAACTCACCATTTGGAGTAGCGAGATATCAGAAAAACTTTGCTTCTGTATTGAAAATATCTGTTGTTCTCCTGAGTAATATTGTCGATCTCTAGCCTATATAAATATTGAAACGGTTTCGTATTCATCCAAGTCTTCAAATACTTCGAAAAGACTCATAAAAACGTGTAACATCCAAATTGCCATTGAATAACGTAGGTAGGAAACCTCTGTTAAAGACCGAATTTATGCTTTTTCATTTATGCACTCTTTTCGTTGTTCGTTTTCCTAGTAAATGTTTGTTCTAGTTTACTTATGCGATCAAGCAAACGAAAGATCAAAATAATGAATTCACAAAATAATAAGAAATTGCTCTGTTAGATTGAAAAACAAATAAAAATTAAAGTTAAATATTTGTTATCTAGATTAGCCCAAATTAGTCCCATTTTTTTCCCCAAATCGTGTCATTTTGTAACTTAAAGTTCAGAAATCAGATTGCAATTGATTTCATGCAAAAACTAATTATCGAATCTATTGGATAGGATTTTAACTGAGATGGTGCTTTCTATACATCTGATCATATGCATTAATATTAATTGAACTGTATGTCATTCCTGAGTTTCTTAATATTTGAATATTATTTAAACGATTTATTAGTTCTGCATGAGAAGCTTTACTCCATGTACTACTCTTTTCTTTTCTAATGGTACTTACTGCGTAAGTATGAAACGGAAGTGTTGAAAGGGAAGTTATTGATGCGATGTTAGTCACGATTCATCGACGGAGGTAATGGCTATCTTTAGAAGTAACTGAAGTAGAAGAAAAGGAAGAGGATTTTCGATACAAACCATCTTGACAGAACATTTTTCCTCAAAGATTTATTTTAGTTCCTACGTTTTTCTCGCTTTTCCGTTGAGTAAATGTGTTGCAGTCAATATATACCCAGAGTTGATTTTATCAAATAGAAGTGTCTATACGTCTCTCGTATATTTGTATTTAAACTGGAAATTTGAACTCTGAATGATTTTGTGAACATGTTTATAATCCAGTTAAAAAGGAACTTCATAGAAAATTTAAGGGCATGAAAAGTGAAAGAAATCTAAAGCAAATAAGCCTTTTTCTCCCATTACTACTTTGGTGAAATTTATAATATGCTTTTTACTTTAGATTAATTTTCTAGCCGTCTTCGGCGACCAGATTGTTCGATGGGAATATGATTTCATTTCAATCTTGCATCATTTTATATTCATGGTTCTCTTAACAACGTAATTTAAACTTCAGAATTTGGTAGATATTTAATCCATGTTCTATTAGTTACTAGTACCTGTTCAATGTCTATATCAGCGGTTCCCAACCTTTTTGGTTGTGCGGCCCACTTGTTATGTAAAAAATATCTTGAGGCCCACTAACTACATATACAAGTAAGCAAACACAAACATGTGTGTGCATATTATATGCACGTATATGTCAGTAATTTGTAAAGCTTACTGTAGAAGGATGATAAATATGTTGCTTATAAAGCAAACCAGCGGGAGTGGTGTCCCTTAATCTGTCTCGTATACTTCCCCAAAAAGGTGCTGTTTTCCCTCCCCCGCGTGGATAGAAAAATTCGAACAACTGTAACCCAGAATCCAATGACTTTCAGAAGGTTTTTCATTGTAGATTATAGTGATTGTAAAATATATAGGTAAAGAAACAATTCAAAGATATGCGTACCGATTAAAACGCATCTATCACACACTGCTAGGTTACACTCTTGCTGGCTCAAGGACAAAGTGACGTAATTAGCTCAATAGCTTCCGCTTGCACAGAGATTACTACCAGTAAGCATGCACATGGAGAACCGGATTAGAAAAATTAATTATGCAATTTGAACGCCTTTTTATAACCGAATGACACAAAATCTGGGCACAAATCTACCATTAAGGTAAGAAGGCGACACATAACATTTCATTTATCTAAGTAATTTTAATAAGAAGTTTTTTCGATTAAAAATATGCGATTATACGGACCGACAGACAATCAACCCTTCGACGGTTGTGGTCCAAAATGTGATACGGACCAACATTCCTGATGATAAAACTGTGTACCAAATTTTATCTACCTAGCAACTCAAGTTTTTGAGTTATTGTGTTCACATGACCGCGGACAGAAAGACAGACTTCTCCTAGACGAAATTTTTCCAAAATTTGACAGAAACCTACAAAGTATGTGTACAGATTACATACCAAATTTCATCTCTGCATCTGTAATAGTTTTTGTGTTATCGTATTCACAGACAAATTCCAAAATTGTGTTTTTCGGACTCAGGGAGGTCTAAAACGCGGAGATTCGTCAAAATCTCGAGTTTCAATCTTTTGACGATTACAGTACTTTCTCTTTGTATACTTCGCATACGAGAAAGTGAAAATGAATGATGACTTTTGAAGCTTCCTGATTTCTACTCTTGACTAGCGTTCCGTGGCCCACTAATACGCTATCCACGGCCCACAAGTGGGCCGCGGCCCAAGGGTTGGGAACCACTGGTCTATATAAATGTTCCTAATGGACCTTTCTGACCGTGTCCAGTAACCCCTAATTTCACGTTGTCGGCACTATCTTTCTTTCTTATTTCTCTTGTAAGATATGCTAGCGGCGTGTTAGCTGGATTAAAACATGTTGAAAAAATAATGAAATCATAGCACCCATAACATTACAGCTTACATTTCTTAATATAAGCAACGTGATATCTCGGAGAACTCTGTTTATCGATTTCGTAAAAAATTTGATGAAATAAAATATGAAAGCAAAATGTATTAGGATATTATGTCAGATTGTAACAATGAAAGAGAAATGCGCAGTTAAATATTTGTTTAAACAATGAAAACAGTTTGAGTTGCGTTGCAATAATGAAAACTATTTTTGTAAATTTTATGCCAAATCTCTCTCTCTCTGTATATATATATATACAAACATAAACAAAACCAGAAACAAACGCAATAACAGTTAAGAAAATACTTAAAATGAAAAAGTGCAATTTCAAAAGAAGTAAATTTTAGTAAATGGACAAAATACGATAAACATAGAATCTGTAAAAGATTTAATTGTGAGAAAAAATAGATTCTATAAATGATTTAAATATGAGGAAAAAACTTCACAAATGCGGTGAATGCGCAAATGCAGCAGTACAACCGAAAAGTGAGAAAGATTAATAAAAGAAAACCTTAAAAGAAAACATTAAAAACACGTTGTAAAAGTAAAACCAAAACAATAAAAAGGAACAAGACGCCAACGTCCGGGACGCGTCATCAGCAAGGGAAATCCCGAACGAGCGTAAACATAAAATTCGGTGTTGTCTGAACACAAAACTTTAGCAAAAAAGCCAAAAAGAGTTTGTTTTCCCGGAACACCGAACAAAAACCAAAGTTTGAAACAAAGCAAAAAGCCCAAGTCCAATTGAAAAAAATAAAAATAAAATAAAAGCCCAAGTCCATTAGAAATAAAACATATTAAACCCAAACCCGAAACCAACAAAGGAAAACAAAAACGAAGAAAAAGGTGTCAAAACTCAACCAAAAATCCACAAATGAAGAGACAATAGATCCAAATGCAGAATCATGCGGCACGAACAACCGTTCACATGTACTGACTTGACAACGGTTGAAGTGGTTGACAGTTAACTTTTAATGTCAGAAGTTTCGGAAAATATTTTACTAGGAGTGAGAAGTGAAGAGTCTTAGAGACCTTCTGATGTCAGTGAGGTCTTAGGAGCTTTTCTACGAATATCAGTAGATAAGTAAACAAAAAGACAAATAAACCAAAAAGAGGCTAACTGTAAAATAGATTACAGTTTAATAATAGTATAACAATATATATCAATACACAGTATAACAATAGAACTCTGTGGATTAAAGGTAAAAAAAGAGAAATGGGAATTTTATTGGAATTAAGATTGTATTTGAATAGTTAAATTTGTTTATCCTTTGATTCTCAATTGTTACAAATATTTTTAATCCTTAGTAATTGATGTAATATTGTGTATTTAAAGATCTTAATAGAGATAATAGAATTCCAAAAATTGAAACCTATTAACATTAAATTTAAATTCATTTCTTTTGTCGTAGATGCTTAAATTTAATTCGTTTTGACAATCAATAATCAAGATCAAGAAAAATTGCTTTAATATTATTATCGTTAGTTTTTGTTAATTATATATATATATATATATATATATATATATATATATATATATATATAAAAAAAAAAAAAAAAAAAAAAAAAAAAAAAAAAAAAAAGAAGAAATGTAAAAGCAACATATACAACATAAATATTCATAAAACAAAATGTCCAGAAAAAAATGTCAAGAAAAAAAATCTGCGGTAAGAAAAAGCCGAAAGTTCTTAAAGAGAGAAAATAAACAAAAGCGGAATATATATATAAAAGGGGAAGATAAAATAATATATAAATATATAACACAAACGCAACGAATGCGTAAAAAAGCTGCAATTCGAGAAGATATGTGGAAAATAATCCATCGACTTCCTAATCTTCATCGAAACTCCCCCCAACCTCAGAAGTAATTTGATATTTTCGTAAACATCCGGTCCCTACATGACGCGTTTAGTTATTTCCTTTGTCACGTCTCCCGTTGGCAGCATCTCTCAGTTTTAGGTTCGTAAATTAATTTCTTTTATTTGTATTTCATTCAAATTCTTGGTTTATCATAATGTTCGGGGTAAAGGACAGTGTTTTTAGCTATATGCCAGCACTGGAAACATTATTTCACTAATTTTTTAGCGGTTCGTATAGATTTTACTTACCCTGATGAACATCTATACGCTTTTACCGATTTACTACAGTCTCTCCATTTTATTTCAACATTTTTTGACTTTCATGATATTGATATATATAGACACACACCTGTATTTTCTCTCCCTTCACAAAAAAAGTACTTAAAGAAAAACTTCCTTCTTCACGACGTAATTTTTTTTCTATTCTTCTTATTTTCTGCTTGGTCTTCACCTTTCATCCACACATCTTCGCCCACTTCGACTCTTTATTCCTTTCTCATTTTCTTTGGTCTTACCGTTAACAATTTGCATGTTGTGTTAATATGAAAATGCCTTTTTTTCTGTAGCTGTGCCTAAATAATAAAATGAATCTTGAATATCTGAGTGCTCTGTCTCTTAATTTTTTTCACCAGTCTTGTATTTACATTGCAATTATTAGTTTGGTTCTACTCATTTCAACTGTGTGATGGCACTTCCTTAAGCGTTAAATGCCTTTTCTTCCTCCTCCACTTACCAAAACAAGGAGAAAATGTTTAGGCTGGTAACATAGGAGTTGGTTAGAAAATACTTGGCCAATAGCTTGTAGGTGTACCTTTATAATATAGTATATGCAATATAATGTGGGTAAATATTATACTCTTTATTAATACATTTCTATATTATAACATGAGATGTTAACCTCAAACTCTGAATGAGGCTATCATTGCTGATATCACTTTATGTGAAATGGACGAAATCAATTTCACTGCTTGTGTTATTGAATAAATCAGGTAAACTTTCTAGCTCTCACAACTCATTTTCCATGTTGCTATTGTAAAGAATTTAGATTTATTCTATTGTAAAACTGTACACATAACCGTTGTAATGAACACAAATCTCGTTAGAACCCAAACAAACTACCAAAACCTGCTTAAATAATAACACAGCTGATCATTGGTCACAATAAAAGCAGATTGAACTTTGTCAAACCAAAAAGTATAAATATCGTCTGCAGTGATAGAACCATGGCACACTAGTAGTTCGTTTATTTACGACTAAAATGCCGGCAGAGTCGGTTCACCGTGTAGATCTAACTTAGTATAATAGTATAAATTCATAATCTCATTTTTGACAAAAATGTCAGTTAGAACCTTTTCAAACCAAAATGTCAGTTTGAAGTTTAGACAGGTAGGGTAAAGGCTCAGGTATCACCACTGCCATCTGACAATGGCTCAAAATTAAGAGTTCCATTCAAAAATCCCCCTATATATGAATAATGGACCTGGTGTGAGTAATGGAACCTTAGAATGATATTTCAACTCTATAATTCACTGAACAAGCTTTACAGCAGACATCTGTCATGTTTTCTTCCACATTAACTCATACAACGTGGGGATATTTTTGTTTGGCACATGTGCCAAACATACATCTGGGATAAAATTCTTTTTGGACAATATTTTAAAATTTAAATATATATATATATAGTTTTGGCTGAATCTTCAGGCTGATTCACGAAATAAATATATAATCTCCATCATTTTAAATTCGTTCTCATATGGTACAATAATATCAAAAATTGAAAAACAGTTTCCTGCAGTTCTTTTCCACATAAACCCTGTCTTTAGAAATAATATGGTTAAGAATTACGGAGAGTATACTGAAATCTTTAAAAACTTACTTTTCAGTAAATCGTACTTATTAACTTCACTCGAAAAAAATTACGTTCAATTATTGAATTCTCTAAAACTGACTTTATTTTTCAAGCATGTAGAACTTCCTGCTTTCGAAGTTTAATTAGAAAAATTCTATGGAGAACAAATTAAAACTAATTATCTCGTATTGCTTTACTAAATCATTGATAAGTAGCGAAGTCTTTTTGTTTAACTTTGAAACAAATAAGTAGTACAAAGAAGTTGCAAGAAGATAATCTCTTTCTTATTTATTTCTTTCATTTTATCCTCAAGGAAACATTTTTTTTTTTCATTTGGCTAGAATAAAGGAACTAATTCTATTTTAACGCGGTGCACCAGCTTCAGTACTCTGTTGATGCTCCTTATATGTATTTATTCAAATTCGTTTGACACAAAAAAAAATTTAACTTCTGCTTAAGATACATTAAATCATGAAGCATGGAGTACATAAATTTTCATAGACATAATCTCGTGCACTTTACAACTATTGATAAATAATTAAATTTGTCAGGCTTTAAAATACCTCTTTCATCTACCTCTTTTAAAATACCTCTTCATCTACCCTTTTCTACCTCTTCAGATTTCAAAATTACACCCCACACATGTGTTTTTTCATCTTTTATTCAGAGAAATAAAAACGTGTTTTTTGCAGCTTTTACAAATTACCTATTTTTTTCAGCGTTTAATTATTTGAAAAAATTTCAGCAAAAACTATTTAGTATAAATTACTTACTCTTTCCATATTTACAATTTTTAGTGGTTTTTAAAACCCTGGGTACACTATTCTACAAATTTTTGAATAATTACAATGCACTTTTCGACGAAGAATAATAAATAATATTTATTATTAGTAGTAAGGAGATCGAAACAAAATATTTAAAGAAAAATCTAAGTAAAGCACATTTTTTTATCATATATATAATTATCTGTTTAAAAACTTTATTTTTAAATCACATTTAACATTTACCTTTTAAATTCAAAATGAATATTTGGAATTTTTTCTTATTATATTCATCATTATTTTATTTCCTTATGGCTTTGCCTTATCTTCTCGGGCTCTCACAATTTTGTTTCGCTCTTCTAACATTTTCGATAAAAATGTTCTTTCTTGCTTTTTTAGTTGACTAATAAAATGACGTTTAAAAACCCTTTTCTGATATTTTCTGCTGTTAACTCGGCAGTATATTATAATTTCATAAACATTGTGGAAATAAATCTTGTAATCATTTTTTCGGAAATTCCCATCCAAATGGTATCGCTGTTATGGCATCAAAATTAAAATAAAATTAATCATTTAACTAATAATTAAATTCTGAAAATATTAAAATATTTCATTTTTATTGGAAACGCCCAATAACACAAAATGTCAGAACTCTGGTTACATCAGGAAGCAAGTGAGAAATCGAACACTAAATTCCTTCCTAATAAACATGAAATAGTTCATTTAAAATAAAGTAAGTAAAAATTATTTATCGGTATCTTCTGATTTTTGCAAATATGTAATCAAAAATGGAATGCATCTTCTACACTTTTAATGTGGGAACACTGAGACATGACTTTAAATTCTTGAAACGAGAAAATATTTGCAGCATATTCTAAACTTTGAAACCGGAAACTTAAATTGCTAAGTGCTCTTGCATAAGAAGTTGAGTTTGTCTATCTTTTCAAATTATTTTATCTCAAGTAGGGCCTGAAGCATTAACAAATGACTAGTACTCAGTAATAGTTTTAAACTTTAGGAACAGATGCGTTTTCTGTTTTAGATGGTATTTAGGTTGCGTTTTCATAATATATGAAAATATGTACTTGAAATATGAAACGAAAACTGCCGGGGATGAATTTTATTGATTAGTATTTATCTGTCTCGGTGCTGCACAGTCAAATGTTTCTAAGTAATTAACATAAGTTCCTCCGAACCTAAAACTTTATAAAGGCAGTGTATAAAGCTTCTAATTCGTAAACATTATATGAATTTATGTTGTTTTCTTTGTTTAGAATAACCTAAACTCCTATGAAGTAAATGCTCGAGAGAAAAAGATACAATTTCTGATACTAGAGTTTTGCTTGTATGAATGAAAATCCTATTTATGCCCTTATTTGAATTATGAAAATGTTTGTAGGTTTGTGGATTATTTTCGCTAAATATTTACTGGTTGAAAGTCTTTACAGAAAGAAAAGTAATAATTTTATGTACTGAAAAAATTTTAACAAAAACACTTCAATTTTAAATTCTTGTTTGCATATAAACATATTTCCTTCATACGTGTTTTCAGTAATACTCTTAAATTTGATTTTTTTTCTTTAATGCTTTAAAATTTCATTATCACATTAATCAGAAAATTATAAATAGCAACTCTGAAAAACGGGTGCAATTTTATTTTTCTTCTTTTGAAACATCGGTAAAACAAAATGATTCTAAAAAAGTAATTAAAAGTTTATTTATGTTGTTTTGAATGTTATTAAGGAAATAATGCATGCTGTTTATACAGTTAGTAGTTTTGAATGTATGGAAAATATATGATTATTTGAACTTGGCAGTAATAATTCGTAGAATGGATGACAAAATAAATGCTACGTTAAAGAAAAATTTGTCTGCAAGTGCAGGACGGTAGTAATTGACTAAAACTCGGAAGATAGTTTGAATTGGTACAAAAATAATTAGCAACAAAACATGTAATTACAAAAAAGTACGCAGGGAGAATGGGGTAAAACAGGATACTATTGATTCTGGCGCTATTAAGTTCTATTTTCAATCGGACAGATACTGAATTACACCCTTCTAGTCAAGAAAAAGTCATAGTGGCGTGATTTTGCTGCTGAATTCACTGTGTCTGTGAAGATTTATTTGTTTTAAGTCGACATCTCTTTAATATTCGTTTGATTTTATAGAAATCCTTATTTAATAATCATTAAAATTATGAAAACTATATTTAGTACAGCTTATTATACGTTCACTAAGGATTTATACCCTATCAAAAAATAAAGATTTAGTCCAGTATTTGCACGGTTCTATTTCTTTTTTAAAGCCTCTGCACTCGGAGTGAAACCGGTTACTCCAAGTATCATAAGACCGTTAGATCCAAAGAGAAACATAAAGCTACTCTAGAGCTGTCTTGAAGCAAATAAAATTTTGAGATATGAAGACAATACAAATTTGTCTCGATATCGGAAAAAAGTATTGGAAACCTAACATTTGAAGCTTACAGACTTTTCAGAAACTTAAAAATTAAAGAACATCCACTATTTCTAAAGTTGTAGTAAATTTCAAAATACTCTATTGAATGTAGAATATATTCATTACTAACCTGTACTGAAAAGAATACTAAAAACTTCCAAGGATACTCCAAGAAGACACGATTCCCTAAAATATAAGAACAACCTTCCATCCAACTTTAGTTAAAACATGTTTTCATCAGATATATCTCGGCAATAATGAATTTGGACATTGTTTTAAATTATGTAAGAAGAATTGTTTAAAAAAGTATTCTAAAAATATTAGGAACAATAGTTTCTCCATAGTGAATAATGGTATCGTTTGATATAGCTAATATCCAATCTAAACAATATTTTCTATTGTTATAGCTATTTTGTACTTAGTTCTGAAACGGCGGTCGATGGAACAGCGTAATTTCTGAAATCTGAAGAAATCTGTGGAACAGAAAATTTTTATAAATATGCAGAAAATGTTGTTTAGTAATATTGATAAAATTCTGATTTCTCATTCAGATAAATTGAAAGAGAGACAGACTTTTACAAGCAAATTGAATTTCATTCATCTCGTTACATATTTTCCCAATATAAGAAAGAAGTGGTTGCGTAAAATTACAAAAACAAATTAAAATTATTTTTTGTTTCTTTAATAGAATGCTTTTTAATACTATAAAACTATATTTTAAATAAATGGACTATTTTATAATTGGATGATTATAATTCAGTGGATGATTTATAAATTCTCTCAGCAAATATTTTTCAAAAGAGAATGCCGTAGAAATAAATTTATATATCTCGTTCAAATATAATAAATCAGTAAAACATGACATGAGGGGGCAATTTGAAAAAATCTGATCTGACAATTACAGAAGAGATTGAAAAAAATCTTCATATATGTTTCAAAATATTTGAACTAAAAATGTTTCTATCCGAACTCATTATTTAATTAGAAAATGCGCTGGATATAAATGTAAATAATTACACTTTATTTAAAACATACTTTCAATGATCAATAATAAATTTGAAAAATATCTTCATATATGTTGCAAAATGTTTGAATTAAAAATGTTTTATTCGAATGCATCATTTAATTCGAAAATACGCTGGATATAAATGAAGATAAGTATACTTTTTTCAAAACATACTTTCCATGATCAATAATAAATATGGAAAGAATCTTCATAAATGTTGCAAAATGTTTGAACTAGAAATGTTTTTATCCGAACGCATTATTTAATTAGAAAATGCGCTGGATATAAATGAAGATAAGTATACTTTTTTGAAACATACTTTCAATGATGAATAATAAATGAACAGACAAAACACACGCAGATGACAAATGAACGAATTGACGTTGCTCAGGAAGCAAAAAATCGGCAAGTAATCGAGGGTGGTAAAAATGAAAAATAACAAATGAACGCACAGACATCATAAATGAACGAATTGACGTTGCTCAGCAGGCGTCCAAATTGGCAAGCCTGCAAAACTGAAAAAAATGAAAAACGATAAATGAACGCACACACATATACACACACAGACAAATCATAAATGAATGAATAGACGTCGCTCAGTAAGCGACTAAATCGACAAACAAGCGAACGTGAAAAATGTTAAATGGACACACATACAAATGATATAACACCGTCTCGTATCCCCGTGCCTGCAAGCAACTGCAACTGAACTTTTGAATGGGTATGTAAATGTCACCTTTATTAAAGATCACAAAAATAAATACGGAACGCCTAGTAATAGTGCTGAAGAAACCACAAACAAAACATAAATGAACGAATCAAAGCTATTGAGCAACGTTGTTTCATTACACACACAAAAACACACTCACACATACACACTCTTTCTCTCTCTCTCTCTCACACACACACATGATAAATAAACGAATAGACGTTGCTCTTTACGCGAACGTGAAAAACATGAAAAATGTTAAATGAACATACAACGCACTCTCAAAAGATAAATGAAAGTGTGCTGTATGTTCATTTACCATTTTCCATGTTTCAAGGAAACATAGTGGGTTACTTTGTTTGTTTCTTTCTTTTTGGGCGGTTTTCGCAATTTGCTCAAATGGCGAGGGCGATAGATGAGGCAGCAATCCATTTTTCAAGCTCGATTTTATTTGTGGTTACTCCTTTATGTACCTCGTCTTCAGATGGTGTGATTTAACACTGTAAACATCTTTCATTTCATATCGAAGTACATTGTTGGAGGAAAACTAACTGCTTATTTTTTAGAGGATTATTTCTTAAATAAATTTCTTCTGTCATATTTCGATTTAGAGTATGAATAGATTTAAGGTATAATGGAATTTTCATACAATTATTTTTAATATTCAGATACTGGTCTTAAATTTTCTTCAGAACTTTGTTGTATTATTATTTTACTTTAAAAATATCCAACAAATTGCACTTACAGCTTTCTGATTTTCAGATAACAGCTATACAAAATTTATATAATTTCGACAGTTCAGTACAAATTAAAAATTAATCAGTTTTATCGTATTTTTTTGTTTTCGTCTCTGAAGGTACAATTTTTACAATATTTGCAGAATTACTTGTATCTTCACTGAAAATCTTAAAATAGTACTGAAAGAAGTAATTATGAGCCTTCAGAACAAAAATTGCCATTCATAAAAATATATTTGTTAAAAATTGCATAAACCTTATATGGAAAAACTACTTACCATTAACTCGGAGGCAACCACAACACGCGCCAAATGCACTAAGTACCTAGATGATATTGGGGTACTTTACAAGCACACACACTCACACACACACATATGGAGGCTGGAAAGTTAAATAAGAACTGCCACTTATCCCTAAAATGTATGCTGGAACTGAAGAAGTACTGAAAAAATTAAGTTTTGCTGATTAGCCAACTTAGTCTTAAGAACATGGAATGACATTCAAATTTGAATTTTTCAAAGGATAATTCGCCAAATTTGGCATTAAATTGAACGCGGTTAAGATCTAATTATTGGCGAAAGATTTGTGAACTTTGCGTTTGGACCATATCGTATTTTTAATTCTAACCGAATAAAATGCGTCATGCATGGAGTATTTTAAAAATTGGGTGTTGATCAGTAGTTTCAATTCGCGCAGCAATCAATGTGTATCAAATAAGTATTGCCTCAATATATGAGTAAAAACAACTCCTTTTGATAAAGTTTAAAACAAAAAAAATGCCAAAAACACTTCCTTCTGCATACGAATATAAATATTTTATTTGTTATTTGTATGTTAAACTAAAAAAAAAACATTTTAGGTGATTTTTCTTCCTTTGGATGTCCCTTCCATCGGTATGAAATGAGCTTTTCGCTCCTGAATAAACATGGCGCAAACCAAATCATGATCCTAACACCGTCAAACTGTTGCCCTTAGAATCGCTCTTGGACAACCAAACGCCGTGGATTAGAAATTTACTGGCAAGGAAACTCAAGCGGAAAAAATTAAAAGTTCACCCACGCAGTTCTTCATCAAGAAAATTGCAACTGGTGTCCTTTCTCCTATTCAATGTCAGCCGTAAAAAGTGTATCATTCACTTGTCTAAGAAAGATGGAGAGTTCTTATTAACAAACTTACAAAATTGAACTTTGAAACTAATCAAATCATCATCTTTCCTAAGACACCGGGGTTTCGAAGTGAAATACATGAAATTCATACTTCTGATCTCAAATTTAGAAATAAGGCTCAATCTATATCTACCTATTAGCACAAGATGCTTTACCAAATCTACAAATTGCTTCTACTATATTCTGAATATCACACAACATCGTGAAAATATCGCATGGATATTGTAGAGCATCTTGTAGTAATATTGAATTATCGAAGAGCTTTCTAAAGAATCTATCAATAATAATTCCCAACATTCTTTACTATGCGGACATTCCCAACATTCTGTGCTGCGGATAATTCCAAATGACGGACTTTAATTGCTCGCATTTCTATTCGGCACCTCGGATGTGTCCTATTAAGTCTATATTTAGGGCTGAAGCTCTCGCAATCTGCCAAGCAATTGACGAGCTTTCAATTTGGGAGGAACACCTATGATTTTGACCGACAGTTTATATGACTTACAAACATTGAAAATGTGGCCATAGATTCTCCAAAGAACATGCACAGATTGAACTATAAAGTCATAAATTGAAGATTGTGGCAAAGTTGAATAAAAATATCATACACATATTTATCCTAAATCACAAAAGCATTTTTTGGAATGAAAAGACAACTTTTTTCAAAAAGAGCAACAGATTTAACTACCTACTTAGATTAGATTGAAACGGAAAATATTATCTCACAATTTCCGAAAAAAGATTTCCTATCAAAAATAGATTGAAGTATTCACAAATAAAAACATTAAGGATCTCTGGGGGGGCATCCATCCCATTAATTATCGCTCTGCCGCCATGATTGAAAGATAGAGGAAAAGGAATCCCTATTTCACGCATTTTTACCCGTATGATTATCACTCCAGTACTATTGCATAAATTTGAGTTACACGATAACCCCTTATGCCAGATATTCAATGAAGATAGCGATACCGAACACATTTTCCTGAATTTTAACAGATTTAAAATTAACAAAGTGAATCACTGAGAAAAAGTACAATCTTATTCAAGCATCTACGTCTTAGAGGGACTTTCTCCAAAAGATCACTAGGAATTAAGAACATTTACAAGCCATTTTCCAAGCCCTGAATAAATTCAATCTTTATTAACTGCAACTGTTTGGAAGTAGGGGAAGACATTCTTTGTTGTTAACCCTTTCAAATTACTAAATCATGATATCAGATATTTTGACGATCTCTAATTAAAGATATCGGTTAAAGTTAAGTTTAGGGTACAAAGACTTTCATCCTTGCTTTGCATCGCCAAATTTTGATGTCAGGCGGAAGATGGTTTAGCGATATGTTTACATTTGCTTTGGTTGCGCAGTGACGTTCAAATCAGTGTCTGGCGCGCATCATTAAATTGGAGTTCTGCTCTTGGAAGCTTCGTCTTGATTGGTGGTTCTGTGCTGATTTAAATTTTATTGGAAGATTTAATAAAATCTGAATATTTCGTTTGAAATTTAACGGTTTTAAATTTGACTGTTTAGTTCGTGTATTTTAGAAAACAGCGGTGTTTATTATGACTGCAATTTCTCGAGTTTCTTCGACAAGATACAGTTCATTACGAAACGATGTTTCTAGAAAAATTGGAAGCATATCGAAGAATAAAAGAATAAAATGTTCAGTGGACATCGAAAACAAATGTCCTCTCATCGCCAAACCATCTGGCCCTTGGCGACAAAATGTTGGCGATGCAAAGCAAAGAGGAACGGCTGCGTACCCTAAACTTAACTTTTACCAAGATATGTACTAAGAAAAGTAAAACCAAATGAAATTAATTGGAAAAACAGAAAACAATAAATTTATCAATCTACCACACAATGTATTCATTTCGAAATAAAATCAATTGGAAAATAAAACTTTGAACCAAAGCGACAATTTAACATTTAGGATAAGAAAACATTACAAATTTGTTTGATAAGGGAAAAAGCGTTGGAAACTTAATATTTTTAGTTTAAAGAGGCTTTAGGATCCCAAAGAATTAAGGAATTTTCAATAATTCTGGTAGAATCACATTATAGTAAATTTATTAAAAAGACAATTTATTGTAGAAGATATTTATTACTGACCTGCATTGGACAGAAAACAGCAAACGTTAAAAAATGCCCCAAGAGGATTTTTTTTTAATTCTTCGAAAACGAAAATAGTTTTCCTCAGATCTTTTCAAGATGGCGGAGTAAAGGCGCTTTACTAGAATAAATCTTAGGAATACTGATTTTCGACATTGTTTAGATTATGAAAAATCATTGTTTGAAGTTGTATCTCTAAAATAATTGGGAACAATAGATTCTCCATATCTAACAATGCAATGTTTTGTTACAATTAATAATTCACTTTACAATAATGCTTTCAATTGTTAAAGCTATTTTAGGTCTCATTTCTGAAACGGGAATTTATAAAATTGATTAATTTCACAACCTTTAAACCATCTAACAGACAGAGAATCCCCTTAGACTTACAGAAAAAAAGCTGGCTAACTTCTGATTTCTAATTCAGTTGAAATAATAGCATAATTTTGGATGCAAATTGAATTAATTCGCATAGGCACGGATTCAGCCATTATATCAAGGAAACAATATTCAACTTGTGGCCACATAAAATTGCAGAAACAAATCAAAACTGGGTATTTTGTTGTTAATTATGTAGCTGAATGCTTTTTAATAGACGATTATTTAAAAAAAAAACATTGGAATTCGGTCAGCAAATACCTTAAAACAGTGGTTCCCATCCTTTTATCATTCGGGTGCCCCTTGATTAGTCTTTATATTTTTGAGTACCCCCTACTGTTATATCCTTTACAACCACCCCCTGAGCACAAAAAAAATTATTAATAACACCAAGGACTTGTATCAGCTTAAGAGTTAAATGACTTTAAAATGAAACTGGTAGGATTGATTTTTGACACAATATCTTATTCTATTTTTTTTAAAAGTAGTATTAGTTCAATGTGAAAACAAATGAAAACAGATAGAAATTCATGAATTGATTTCGAATTAGATTATGAAGAGAGCTAGCATTTACTTTTAAAAGATACTAATCTGCTTCTTCCTTTTTCTTATTTCATGAAAATGCTTTCTGACTCTCACAATTTATAGTTTCATTTTTTATACGAACTTGAGAAAATGAAATTTTAGAATATTCTTATATTTTATGTTTTCCTCCATTGCCGAGATCACTTTTGGGTACCCCTAACTGGTCCCGCGTATCACAGATTGGGAACCTCTGTTCTAAAAGGAGAATGTGATACCCCTTTAAGACCGGACGTATTCTGCAATCAATGGTTTAAACGTCGACTACATCTCAAAAATGGACGAGAAAAATAGACCTATAGATAATCTGGAAACAAGAAAAATCATTTCTACCGGCATTTACTGCATATAACTAACCAGAAACAGAAATATAAGCTAAAGTCTCACCCGCACGATAGTACAAGTTCGGTATTAACGGGATAAAAAACGAATTCATATTTTCTCTCGTTCATGTATAATATATCAGTAAAACGTTACTTCAGGAGGAAATTTAGAAAAATCTAGGTTGATAATTACAGAAAAGAAAGCGAAAAAATGGTAATTTGCATTGCCAGACATTTTAAATAAAAATGTTTTTATCCGAAATCATTGACTTAGTGAGAAAATGCCGGATTATTCTAACCATCGATGTATATAAGTATAGATAATGAACATTTTTTTAAAAAGACTTTCAATACTTAAGGATTTTAGATTTTTTGTCGCGTTGGCCTTCAATATTTGATGTTTTTTGCTTAATAAGGGACGCCTAATATTCTGCTGTGCCTTGGCGCAAACATTCATCAATCAGAAAGCTGTTGCTAAGATTTGGCGAATTGTAGCTACGATTTGGCGGTTTTTGTTTGGGGGTCGGTTAATGTAAAGTATCCAAGATTGTATAACTACCGAAATAGTTGAGTTTAGAAATGGTTACAGTCCTTACGGCCTACTGACTTCAAAATTAAATATTTTTTTACTCGTTTTCGCCAGCGGCACATTAAATACCTTAACACTCAGAAGGAGCACAAAATTGATCAAACTTGATAGTTCTGTGTTTTTACGTTCTGCTCTGGAGATGGAGACTTAGCAAAGATTTACCGTACAGAATTCGTGATTTCATTATCTATTACATTAAAACCCAATATTATTTCGATTACATCAACGACCCGTATTTTCACTTTGCGCTGTGTTGTCATTGGAAACAAAATATTCTCCACATCTAGCAATGCAATGTTTTGTTACAATTAATAATTCACTTTACAATAATGCTTTTAATTGTTATTTTATTTATTTCAATAGTTATTTTAGCTCTCATTTCTGAAACGGGAATTTATAAAATTGGTTAACTTGAGAAAGTTTAAACTATCTAACAAACAGAGAATCCCCTTAGACTTGCAGAAAAAGAGCTGGCAAACTTCTGATTTTTAATTCAGTTAAAATAATAACATAATTTTGGATGCAAATTGAATTAATTCACATAGACACGGATTCAACCATCAGAACCATTTCAACCACTTCTGGCGAAGCAGAAGTAATGAATTCTACTGTACGATGTCTAATTCGCGGAGAACACATGAAAGCAGATACTACATTATTCACTGGCGTTGATGTCGCTACTAGCTCTATACGTACAATCAATAGTGAGACTCGAGAAAGGTACTGAGCCGTCGCCAAATTAGCACCCTCTTACCTAATAGTTAGAATAATTAGTAATTTGACTAGTCTTTACGGACATACAGATTTCTAGTCACTGCCAACCCCCACGAACACCAGAAAACTCGATATTCGAATACAACAATTCGATCCAAGGTACACTGCTTGATAAGATAAAGGCTGATAGAAACTATACACGATTTCTTATTAAATTTTAAAACTTTCATATACACAACTTCTTGATTAATATAACAACAAATAACATTAAAATAATAATGATTAGCCGCTATTTTATTGTATTTGGCAGATATTAAAATATGTAAAGACATAAATTTTAAAATACCAGCGATGCAATTCTTTATTATGCATCACAGCTAACGAAACTTAAATATTGCATTTATGACTCTCACTCACTTCATCTATCACTCATCAGTAGAATGATTAACCCTGAATATGGTCGCGAAAGCCCAACCATGGTCCCATGTGAACCAGTGGGGGACAAATTGGGTGGAAAATGTGAGGCGGCAAAAAAGACATTAAGAGACATTTAAAGGACCCACTAGTATAGAGGTAGACAATAAAATTTAAAAAAAATTTAAAAAAATTAGCTAGTTTCCCAAAGACTATTGTTTTTTTGTAATTCTTAGTTTCAGGCAGCAAGAATGAAATAAGAATTTAATCTTTCCCTAAGAAAGAAGGGACGAGTGATCCTACTCGTTCCCTCTCCCGACTTGCCTCCACTTCGTAACCCGTCACCAACCATCCCCTCCCCCTCTAGTGCTATAAATAGAACTGTGGCCACTGCCTTTGCTCCGCGTCGCTGCGTTTGGAAATATTTTTAAAAATTAATTAAAATTAAATA
This sequence comes from Araneus ventricosus, assembly GCA_013235015.1. Taxonomy (NCBI): domain Eukaryota; kingdom Metazoa; phylum Arthropoda; class Arachnida; order Araneae; family Araneidae; genus Araneus; species Araneus ventricosus. The sequence continues at coordinate 188,231 of BGPR01000493.1, forward strand.
GAAATCTGCATGGAAATTAAATTAGTGTCATTAAAAATTTAATTTTTAGATGAAGTTAAAATGATTTTTGTGCGACAATATGCTCCGAAGTTATTGCGGAAAAATGTTAAAATTAAAGATTATTTTTAATTAAATAAAATTCCAATTATAATTTCGAAAAGTTCTTTCTTAGTGAGCTCCTACTACCCGAAAAGCAACCACCTGTTGATTTCAGGTTTCTAGGCTTAATGGTTCGGAGATTTCTTGAAGAGTGGGTGAGTGAGTCATGGTATTTGCCTTTTATAATTATAGACCAGATAAAGTCCCGTCACCAACTTCACGACTATTTCCTCTACCGTTAAGCTGGCTTCTTACCATAAGTTCTGAACTGCGCAAAATCTAATATCAAATTTAATGAGTTATCACTTGAGGAATTCAAGTTTGGCAGCAGTACTGTACAGGGTAACAAAAAAGAACAGGAATCATTTTTGAAGGTTTTTATTTAAAAATGTTATTACACAAATTCAGCAAAGCTTCCCGCAAAATCATTTCCTGGGGGATTTTCTTCACCTCTTCTCTAATAGCCTTTTGAAGGCCCCTCAGCCTAGAAACTCTTCACTTATTCAGTTTGTTTTTCAGATGTCCCCATAGGAAATAGTCACATGGTGCAGCGTCAGGACTGTTTGGCATCCATTTTTGTGGCCTCAGGAATTGCACTTGCTGATCCATGAGGTAGCCGTAGATGCACGCGATGGGGCAGAAACCTGATGGAAAACAGCATCGCCATTTGGGTACAATCTGCAGTAATCAGCCTTAAGAAAGGGCTTTAATATCTTCTGTACGTAATACTCAGAATTTATTTTATGGTATTTTATACATTTATTTTTTTTATTTATTTTATACATTTCCGCCAATGGTGTTACCATTGGCGGAAATGCCCATCCAAACCATTACGCCTTTGGGATGAGGCACCGTGGTTGACGGTGTCAAGTCTCACTTGTTCTGGTCACGGCTAAAATATTGAACTTTAGATTTAGCATTGGTATCGGATAGATAGATCCAAGTTTCATCAGTTGTAATGAACTTTCGCCATCTGTCCTTAGGGAGAAGCTTGTAAAGTGGCCATGAACATTTCCTCCCAATCTGCACCGATCTCTCATTCAAGTGATAACATTTAGGGGTTTTTTGGCATTTTTTCTTTAATTTATGTTTTAATTGATGGCTTATAAGTTGCCGGCTCACGTTAAGAGCTTTAGCCATGTTTGCATGTGTTGGTGGATCCGGTTTTGATGCCATCTTCTCAAGCCTCTGCAAATCTGATTTCTTCAATTTGCTCTGGCGTCCATTTTTTATTGGTTTTGAATCATTTTTCGTCGATCCGAGTTTTAAGTTCTTGATGCGACTTATATGGCTGAGTGAAATCGTGACACCTTTCTTTTTAAAATGGGTGTGTATAATCCTGTGGCTCCATCGAAGTTCTAAAAGTGCTTGTACTCAACCAATCAGCATTTGGTCAAATTTCTTCAGAAGCATTATTGTGATTTTATCGAACAGTATTGCAATCGAAAGTCTAATAGAGGAGCTTTCGATCTGTATGCTACATATGTAAAAAGGTTTTATAACTTTACTGATAGATAACCACAAAATGATCCCTATACTTTTTTGTTACCCTGTACTATTAAGCAAACCAAAATTTTAATAAAAATTACCTATTATGCAATATACAAAAATTTGAGAGCGTTTTCATGCCTCATAGTTTTAAAATGGCAGGAAAGCATGAGATTAAATTCTTGAAGTAAGAATGCATATCATTTAGTCTACCTCACACACAAAAACAAACGAACCTGAATTCAAATTTCTGCTGCCACGTCCTAAAAAATATTACTTTGAAGCAGGTGTGATAAAATATTTCAGCAATGCAATGAATACTAAAGTGAAAATTTTTCTTTGGAGTTAATTTTCCAAGGAAACAATTTATATCATCACAATCGAAACAATCGGAAAAGCGTGTGAATCAATTATTTGCTGAAATAATGAGATTTCTTTGAATTTTATTCGTAACAACGAAAACATTGTTGCAATTCATGTTTTAAAGCATTTTGAAACAATATTTAAAATTGAACGAAATGTCGCATGGAAATAAGATTGGTGTCATTGAAAAGCTAATTTTTTTATCGTGAAGATGATATAGAAATTATTTTTGTGCAATAATTGGTTCTGAAGTTATTCCTAAAAAACATTAAAATGTAAGGTATTTTTTAATTATTTTAAATTCTAACTAAAATTTCGAAAAAAGTATTCTTCTCTTAATTTCTTAGTGAGTATCTACTACCCAGAAAGCAACCTCCTGCGAAAGTTCAAGTTCCTAGGCCCCTTGGTATGGGAGATTTCGTGATGAGTGTGTGAGTGAGTCAGTGAGTCAAGATATTTCCCTTTTATATATGAAGAACAAGAAAAGAAGAAAAAGAGAATACAGAAAGCTCAAAATTATCACGGTACAGTACAATAAATAAAGAAATAACCAAACAACACAGTCGCGGCTTATGGCCTTAACATTTATAAATCTTATACAAAATATCACAGGTTATCGCTTGAAAAAATCAAATTTTCCCAAAAATTTGGCGATGGTACATTTTTGGAATCGTTTATGTTTCTACATTTTATAACAAAAATTAAAAACGAAATTTAGAATATATACAAATATGTTGGCAAAATCACAAATTACCAGCTTGAAAACTTTCACGGAAATGAAAATATTAACGACCGATCTTAATTAGTTACGACATTTGACTATAAATGAATTTAAACGTACAAGTTATCTCGAACTCATTACTGGTAGATTCCATTTTAATATCAAGATAATCGTTCAAATGAAAATATTTCGGAAAATGTTTTAATCGCTTTTTAAAATTTTCTTAGAGCATTTTGTTTCACTGCTTATCGAATAACTAGAAAATAACATGACGGGTGAAAATTACCTCATCATTCGACAGATTTTCCGTCTAATTTGACATGTTTAAATTGATATATATGCGAGAGAAATGTTTAACGCTGATTGAAAAAAAATAAAATAAACATATGTTTTATGACAGGAAATATTTTTTTTATTTACATATTGCTTTCTTCAAAAACCCTCTTAGTAAGCAACATTCAATGTGAAGTATTTTTCGTTATTTAACAATTTTCCTTGTACTTCAGATGTCTAATTAAAAAAAATCACTTCTCTGCTTGTCAAACGTTGCCAAAAAATATTTTCGAATTATATCATCACGATGGCAATAAATAATCAGATGCATCGTGGCGTGCAAACTATACCACGCGCAGGATATACCACTGACGGGATTTACTACTTTCTATTTAAAAACGGAAATTAATTTGAAATAAATGATTAATATAATTTAAAATTTGTCGGAAATATTGATAATAGCGAGATAAATATATCAATCGATAGAAAATTTTATTTCATTATTTTAGAGCTATTAAATTTGAAATTAGAACGACAATTACTCTTTTAAATTTAAAATTACTGAAATTTAGGTTCTCTAACAATGAAATAATGCTGTTTAACGTCTCGCAGTTCTATGGCGCGAATTTTATTGTTGGTGATGTCAGAGCGTTACCGAGAGGCAGATCTGGGCTATTATGTTAGTAATGTCAGAGCTACAAATGACAAAAATCATAAATTTACTTTCGATTGTGTAGATAGTAATAATAAACCTTTTTACTATTTATAAACTATTTTACAAAAATATTATTGCTAAATTAATTTTAAACTGTACTACTAGACGCTCTCGCAGCCCTTCGGGCGGGTTCGCGGCCAGCATCCACTTTGCTCAGCACTGTCCCTGTCACCTCGCTGCTTCGAGGCTTTTAGCCATTACTTTTGTCAGTTTTAAATACTGCACGACGATCAGTGGAACGGACCGTAAAACCATAGCAGATTTCATATTCTTTGTAGACAACAGATTAATTTAAAATTGTAAAATCTTTCAATAAATCTCATCTAGTTGTAATATTTTGTTTACCTTTTTCACGAATTTCGGCATGAAAGACATCAGATTCAGAAATACAGAATCATATCGCCCTAAATGAACAATTTCCTTCACCTACAATAGGTATTTTACAATATTTTTGACACGCCATTGTGATGGAACTGCTGGGATCTATATATTTAAAACAATATTGTAAAAACCCCTCGACGGATTTCGATAATTTTTATTTCATATAGAAGGTTATGACGCCTTAATATGTCAACAAAAGTCGCCTGCCCCCCAACCACCCATTTTCGAACAAAATCGAATAAACATATAGAGAATGTATGGTGGAAAAATGTTTTATCGATTTTGTTCGAATATGGGGGTGTTGGGAGTTAGGCGACGCTTCATTGCAAATCTACAGGTCGTAAGCTTTCATATAAAATAAAAATTGTCGAATTCGGTCGTGTGAGTTACGTATTGCTCTGATTTCGTCAGAAACAAAACAACCATCTATACTTTTCAAGATGATGGAGAAAGATGTTTCCCCGAATAAATCTAGCAGTGAAACACTATTACAGCAGTAACAGTATCCTTGTAATAATCTTCGGTTGATCTAGGTACAGAACGAAAAATAGAAAAAAAGAAACTGGCGTAGGTTTTGATGTCACAGTTGTTGAGGGGTAGTGTCCAAACGACATACTCAATATTCCCCGTGGTTGGGGGTTAGCTGCTGGTATGGGGTCTTTAACTCTCTGACTGCCAAATGCGCTAATACGCCGTCATGCAAACTGCTAGACCGACGGACCTTCGGGCCCTAAATACGCGTTGCTTATTTCTTCCCTTTTGAAAAGGGACGTGCAAGCGGTGGGGGAGCAATCTTATTCTTTTTTTTTTTTTTTTCAACAATGGTTGTTTCCCAGTAAGTGTTCTGAGGGCTGATGCTCAATTCTTACTTTTGAGCTCTCTGCTTATTTATTGTTAAAAATTCTTTACTATAATGCCTGTTATTACATCACAAATTGTAAACGACCCTATATAGTCACAACAAGGGATTTGGTTGTTGAAACATGACGATAAAAGAATCCCCACGACGCAAAGACTACCCCGATAATCAGATGGGGAGGGAAATGTTTACCTTCTTTCATCTCGACCTCGCCGTCATGAGTTTTCAAGAAACCTAGATTTCAGAGCACTGTGGGTTTCAGAGGGTTAAGGGGGAGTCTGTGAGTTTTCTGTAAATACTTTCGAAAACTACAGGGCCTGCGAAAAACACTCTGTTACAAAATTAACTGCCATGATGTCCTACAAGGAAAGTTCTGCGTTATTCCTGAAGCACATAGTTCAGAAGACACTAGGGGATTCAAAAGTGAATATTTCTAAAAATTCCTTATGAAATGGACAATAATTAAGAAGTGCTGAATCTTAGCACCCCTGAAAAACTCCTCTTTCCTATATAATAATTATGCAAGGGTAAAAGTTATATGTGAGGATAGGTGGGTCTGACAAGCCTGTTTGATGGACAGTCGTGTTCCCTTCCTCCCCTCACATCCGTTCCCCTTCACAAGACTCCTTCTACTCGTGTCCAGTGCAAACGAATTACAAATTCTAAGAATATATATAGTTTTGAAATTTGGCACCTGTTGGGAAGACTGCCTTAACGATACATTCACAAATGTCCCCAGTCAGGTGTGTGTGTGGGGTTCAAAGAGGGGATTTCTCTAGCATTTTAAATACATCGAAAGCTACGGGTTTTACCTCGGAAAACTCTTAATGGCAAAATTAAGTTAAGACAAATTTCCTATAAAAAAATTGATCTGCCTATTTTCGTAGGATGAATTTTAGAATATATAAAGGTAAGAAAAAAGTGCTTAATTACAATAAGGATTCAAAATGTTAGTTTTATTTTAAGAATTATTTTTAAAAAGTTTTAAATTTATCTTTATTAATGTTTAATAATATTTTGGGTTTAGTTTTCATTTGTTGTAACTGTTTAAATAGTTTCTTTTTTTCTTCTGGACACTAGTTAGAATTTTTCTTCATAGATGGGAGCTAGGTTTGCTAGCTCTGTGCAGATCTTTTTACTCCCATTGTTCTTGTAGGTATTTAGTTGAAAATTCTTTTCTAGATTCTACTTTATAGGCAGAGAGGGTAAATTATTTTACATTCTCTAGCATCTTTCAATTTTTCATTAAGAATTTTATTTGCTTCTTCGTTTTCTTATCAAAAGGAAATGTTTTTTTTTTTATATTGCAGTTGGACAGAATTGTGTCACAAAGGGTATACTTTGATTTATAATCTTTACCCTTGACAGAAAAAATTTTGGTCCATCTTTAGAACTTCTATATGAGTGGGGTTTTGAAAAGTCTTCGTCATTGGAGTTCCCTGTCCATTTCTTCCATTTTGACTATTTTCTTGTACTTTCAAAATTTATTTTATGTGTTTTTAATTAATCGTTGCAATATTTTGTTGATAATCATTTCAGATGCTGCTGCGTTGAGCGCGCAAAAAGGTATATTGTTATTGTTTAATTCTTCTGTTTCTTATTTATATAATTTTTTTCTTTTAAGTTATTTAATTTTGTTTTGTTTTCATTATTCATGAGTATCATATATATATTACATATGGTTCAGTCACGAGGGCAATTAGGAGGACCAACCTGAAAGGATGAATGCGAAAAAATGGAGTTCATCCGTTTTACCTAAAGCTGATAACGAGATGTAACTTTGGGTAATTTCAATGGTTATGGTTTAATGCTCATAATATTTACATGCATTTTCGTAAGTATAGCACAAATATTCGGCAAGATATAACGTTTCATTAAAAATCCCAAATTTTCCGCATGTTTTTTGCTTATAACATGCAGAGTTTTTATCCAAATTATCCGGAAATTTGCAGAATAATTTATCATGTTACAGACGTATTATGTTAAATTTTGAAGTAAATACATTGAATATTAGAGGAAATATGCGTTTGTACTAAATAATTTTTTTTACTGCGCATGTAAGAGACGCAGGCAGCGGAATTTTTCTTTCATAACTTCAAAGCCAGATATATAGCGCAACTACAAAAAGGTCCAGTTGAATCCCATTAAAATTCAGAAAGCTGTTTTGCATTTCAGTGAGGTGAATTTCAATTCTCTTTAAGAGAAGCCAAAATGATGAGGGGTTCTTGTACAAACTGATATTTTTTTTAAATTTGGAATCTTCGAACAGTAACATTGACTTTTGTAGTGAAATTGAATATCCTAAATACATGAACACTTATAAATTAAATACATTATTTAAATTACAATTTCTCTAATACCATCTGACCGAGGACACATCACCGTAATTTTGAACCTCGTTCAGTTGACGATACTGAACTGGCACCCCTCGCCAAACATCCGCACCACACTAGAGGCAAGACGTTTCACCCTTAACGTATGATTTATTATTTTGGCGTCCTTTTGAAAAACATTAGGGTCTTTTCTTGAAAACTGAAAATTAAACTATAGTTTTCTTTCCATTTTCCCCATGGTAATACACAATCTCTTGTGACCGTATTAGAATTCGATACTTAAACGACTGACTTTTTTTCAAGGTTGACTTTTAAATAATGTTGTTTTTGATATTTTATATACTTCAGCTCTTTTCGAGTTTAGATTAAAAACATAATTTTTAAAAAAATATTTTCCCGTTGATTAGCATGGTAATACAGAAATGTTACACTTATTTAATCATATATATATACTGAAAAATTGATTTTATTTTTTTTCGACTCACCTTATTCACTACGTTATAGTTTAGTATTACATGTTTAGAACTAAAATGAATTTTTCTATTCATTTATGGTGTACACTTGCACATAACCAATGATTATTAGTCTTGGATCTTGTGGCTCTTGAACCTAGTATGTAGAAATTCGATACAATTGTAAACTAACACACCAATCTTAAATATCTTCTCCACACTAATTGTAAAAAAAGTGTTTCACTTGTTAAAAATCGAAATAAACATTTTAAAATACCAGAAATTAAATTTATAATACTCCTATATAATTCAACTTTTAAATTTTATTTAGCCGATCAAAGACTTATTTACACAACCATGCATCTAAGTTTTGAATCTCTGCAATGTATCCTGAGAGATTGAAAACTTTAGAAAGCGTTTCATATCTCTTGTTCTTCAATGATTTAAAGTTATTTAGATCCTTAACAAATATGTCAGCATTCTAATACCTAATAATAGGAAATTAATTTTTACTGAATTGAACAACTGCAGCGATTCAACAATTACAAGCAAATATAAACTTCTCAATAAAACCAAGCATAGTCATCTGATAATTTTAAATTATTAGCTACATACTGACTTTTCCATGCCACTGAAAAAACTGATTTTTCACCACGCAGACATTCAATTTCTTTCTTCTTGCTAATCAAATCTCACCTATCCCCTGCAGACTGCATTAACAGGTATTCTGACTAAAACATGTATGAAAAGAAATATCTGCACGATAAATTTAAGACAGCACTGGCAAGCTTAAATCGAGCTTATGTGGAAGACAGTTCCTCTTACAAACGAATAACTGATGCAAGACTAGTCAGCCAAGCGGTTAATAGAATTCTGAGCAAAGATATTTTTCACCTTTAGTAATATGTTTTAAAGAGAGTTTCACATTTTATAAAATTTATCTTTTCAGCTGTAAGAATGTACAGAAAGCAACAAAGCAGAGGAGTAGATTGATTTTAGAAAGACGTTTACTCTTTTAAATTAATGAATGGAAATTTAATATTAATAAATATTAAAAGAAATATGCAGTATTGCTTAACTCAGCTTCTGTAGGACGGGTATGAGCAAATAGTATTATTTATTGAAACTCTAGTGAAGCTTGCAATGCTGGGAAAATTCAAATTCAAAAGAGGCTGATTTCACGTCGAAATATACTTCTGGTGAAGTTAATAAATCACAAATGCTCCTAAATGCTGAAAATTCTCTTTATTTCCTTATTTTATTCCATTGTTGAAATAAAATTGACTTGTTAGTTTCTTGTAGAATTATCCTTTTATCAAATGCATAATTTTGTGTATCATTCTAAAGATAATTTAACACGAAATTGAATAAAAAGTATAACATAGATTTTTAATTTTTAGTTGCTTGTAAAACGTTGCTTCTTAGATATTATTATTTTTTGCTACAAATTCAATTGTTTAATCAATTAGAAATAAATCGCAGAAAAATTTTCTGAGAATTCTTAACTTTCTTCTAGATCTATTAGACATTCTGAATTCAGCATCAAAATAATTACTGAAAGTAAAATATCAACCGGTAGTTTATTAATTAAATAAAAACAAAACTATTTCAAAATTATAATATCATGTCAAGTTTAGTGGAGTTAGTTTTCGTTTCTCTCTTTTATTATATTTTTCAGTGAATTCACGGTTTTGCCATGATTTTGGATTTCGGTTTTTTATATTCTATACAAATCCCTCGATCCTCGATTTTCTGTGTTTCTTAACAAAATATGTAAAGATCTTTTCTATATTTTTAATTCTACAAAAAGTAAAATTTAAAAACTTGACAGTATTTCACTCATTGTGAGACCAAAAACAATGGTATGTTTGATACAAATAATTGCCTTTAAAACTATAAACATACATTAAATCTTTAAAACCTTATTTAATGAATTAGAATTTCTTTTTCTACTGTCTCAGCAAGCAGAGATTATTTAAAAGCATTCAGTAGTGATAGGCGGTAAGAATATGGTGAGCAAATTTATTCATCAGTAAATTGTTCAGTTATAAATTTCTTTTATCTGCAGGTCAACTACTTTAAAATGTATGGAAACAACATTTGCCATTTCAGGTCATTGCATTACATATTACTGCTATATCAAATGAAATGTGATTTTTTTCAAATGCATACAAACTGCTTTGTTTCAGAATTCACTTTATTTGTTTCAGATGCTACTGATTTATTAATCTGAATGAGGCCCCAATATATAATTTCTTCGAAAACCTAACTCTCCTCTCAATCTTATACAAACCCAGTATTACTCATTCCACTCTAAAATATATGAATTTGATAAATGTATTTTCTTATGGTGTTCATATAACATTTAACATTAAATTAGGAAATATTTTTAATTTTTCTGTAAGAAATAACTGCACCATTGTGAGACATAATCATACTTTGCGTTCTTTCCTTTCAAAGTAATTCTCTTGGTGCTTAACTTTTGCTGTTTGCGAATTTACTTGAGAACGACATCAGAGAAATAAAGTTGGCATCAGAGGAAATGCTTTTGATCGCTAGGGAAACTATAGCTGCCGATTTTCAATTATACTTTCTTCATCTGTTTATGGAAAGTGAAAATTTAACGCGGCATTGAACACAAATACATTTAAACTTTTAAAATTTATCCTGTATTTTAAATGTCTAAGTCCGATCAGTAACTCTTCACACTTTATGTGCATTTCTAAGGTATGAAAACGTAAGCTTCTTATCATTTGCAATATACAAAAAAAAATCTGTCAACTTTGCTTCTTAAGTATATCATCGTCCTTCAAAGCAAATACAAGAATGAAGCAAGATCAAATAAAATGTAAACAGACAAGTTGTTTAAATCCAAATATTTTTTCATTCGCCATTAATAGGGGATGCTGAACTGTTTACGATTTCTTTAAGACTTTGCAAACTAAAGAAGAAAAAATTTGTTTATTTTATTTCCTTACTAGAAGAGGAACATTTTACTTCGGAAGTCTTTCCATTTTCACAAAGAATACCTGCTAAGAAGCAATGCTCTTTGTTTTAAGTCGATTTTCTGCCTCAGAAGAAAAAAAAAATGGTGAGTAGTCAGCGCCGCTCTTCTTTGTTCCGAAAAAAAAATCTTTTTTTTCTGACCTTATTTGCACATTGCGTATCCATTTGTTCTTTTCTCATGAATTTCGACCTGTCAGTTTTTAAGACCTGGATGTACTCTGGTAATTTTCCATAAACCTTTTTTATTTTCCACGGGTTTCGTAAATAAAATAACACATGTTAAAACAAAATAATACTTTTATCTTTCTTTCTTGTTAAAAAGCGATAGTTTGATTTTATACGGCGTTCCAAATTTTCTTTCTTCGAATTTGCATATTGCCTTGGATCTATAATGAAATTAGAATTATCAGCTATCTGAAACAAAATGTGCCTGAAGTGCTTAAAAACTGGTTGATTTTACATGAGCAATACGTGAAGTCAACAGTTGAACGGATGGTCATTGTTTGTTCATATCGAAAATGTAAAAATCTCGGTTCTTTATATGTTTTCGTGTGTATTATTCTTGAACAGAATGAGACAATATATATATATATATATATATATATATATCAAAACCAACATATGAACACAAGATAAAAAAATTCAAAACAGTAAAAAAAGACAAATACAAATAGACAAAAAAAAACCAAAAAATGAAAATATCATAACGAGCCGCCTTTTCGTCAGGAAGAGAAGTTGCTCATGGATATATATATATATATATATATATATATATATATATATATATATATATATATATATATATATATATATATATATATATATATATATATATATATATATATATTAATTACGCTTCGAATTTATTAAGCATTATATTTTATTTATGAATGTTTGAAACTGTTTTTCCTGCACGTCGTAGTAAATTTATCTGAACAATCTGGCTACAGAAATAATAATAAGGAGAAAATTAGAAGCCCTGAAGTATCTTCCTCTTAGGGTATCTTGGCATAAGTTCTGAATATTATTTTTAACTGAAACATACCATTTGAAGTAAGACTAAATCCAGCAATTGCAATGATATTAACTGGTTGTTGACTTTAAAATTTTTTTTTTATCTTCTCCGTACCCTTTTGGCTGCTCATAGCTTCTAAAGAAAACATTACATCAAAGGAATGTTCAGCGTCTTTCGAAGAAATCATTTGTTTATGCATTTACTTCCTCCACTATTTGCATTAATGCTCAACCCTATATATGCGAATCACACAATAAATCAATGAAATTCCGTCTTGAAAGTTAATTGTTTCAACTGCTTTTTTTCAAACAAGAAAGAAGATGTTCCTGTTGATTCTATATGAAAGCAACATCTGAAGTGGAAATAATCTTTGAAGATTGAAAATTCATTACTTTCTATGCTTGAAGAAACAAAATAAATCATCAAGCGGGAACATATTTTCTATACTTTATTCAGCTATGCGTGCAGTCATTAGAAGACAGTTAAAACTAATTTATGACTGTCTACAGGAAAGTAAATTTTTCTGAGACGGAATTGTCAGTCACTTAAAAGGCAAGAATTCATATTTTTCCTTTCTGCTATCGAATTATCAAAGAGTAATAAGAATGGGATCTTTTAGCTAACACTTCCTTTCATCGAGGTTGCTGTCTTTGAAGCTACTTTCGCCATTTTTGCTTTCGTGAATGATCGCGATTGATTTATTTTTATCATTGTCAATATCTGATTATTTTTTATTGAAAAATAAAAGAACGGTTTGAATCAACTTGAAGTTCATTCTTCCGTTATATCTATCTCAAAATTTATGATTTGATTGTACTTGACACCAACATTTTTGGTTGTACAAGGAAAATAGCGTTTTTAGTGTTTAGGATGATTTCAAAAATGTCATACTTATCTCTACTAATAATAGAGGAGAATGTGTGTGTGTTTGCGTGTTGGCACTCTACAGGACAGATCGCTAGACATGGAGCTAAGAAATTTGGTACAAACATACTTTGGAAGGGGGAGTGTTGACCTTGCAGCCTTTCTTTGGGCATCTTAATTAGAATTGAATTTTAATTATTTAAAATTAAACGAAATTTCGTTTGGGACAATGATGAAAATATTATATATCAAAATGATTTTATTCCATCTGAAGCTTTAAAATAAATTATTTTTCAAAAATAATTAAGTTTCTAAAAGTAATTTGTTCTAATTTTAATAAATTTTAGAAAACATTTTTTTGAATTATTTAAATACATTTCATTGTTAATACAACATCTCATTGCGTATTTCTCTTTCTTTGTTGAAAGTTAAGAAAATATACTATTAATAATTTTACATTCTTTTCATCTATCCCATTAAAATCTGAAGGTAAACAAACGTATGTATGTAAGTATGTATGTATGTCCTTCATCTTCTCATACGTGAACCGGGCCGAACGGAGAAGCGCGGAAAGTACCAAAAGGTGGGGAATAATTCAAGGAATCCATTTCGGCCATTTAAATATCGAAATTTAATTAGCAAAAGATATTAATTAAAAAACTAATTTACAAATAACAATACCTTTCATTGTTTCTGATAATTTTATAACAATATTTTCATTGTTACAGCGCAATTCAAAATTTATTTAATATTGTTGAAGTCGTTTACTTTTAAAGAATATTGTTACAACAACAATACAAAAAAAGTGACGCTGACAGAAATAAAAAAAAAAAATGTGTATTGTTGCAAAAGATGGAAACCTGAACAATGCAACAAGTCAATGTGTGGATATTCTTGTGTGGGTTTTGATAATTGATAGCAAAGAAACAGGGAAAATTAAATGCTCATTTAGGGTTTTCCTTTAATACTAAAACTATTGTTTTCTATGAGGTTTCACTTTGATTTCATGTACCAGTGCATCTTTACCATGTGCATATAAACTGGGAGGCGGGGTATATGAAAATATTGATCTGATCAATCGCTGGATTATCCTATCTCCTGTAATGAAAAGTCAGACAAAAATAATCTGGGAATCGTAATTTTAAGATAAAGATTATTTTATGATTTTTAAAGTATATTTTGAAGTTTTACGCACGAATGATTGGACTGCTCTTTTTTTTCTCCTGATGATATTTAGGAGAGAATGCTGGGCAGTGTCACATGACCCTCTTTTTTTCTCTCCGTTAAGAATGACTGCATTATTCGAGAATATCCCGTGAAACACCAGTACACATAGCTAGTTTGATCTTATTTCTGTGAAATCTGTACAGAAAGTTTACTGTCAAAGAAAATGATCCAATAAGCAAGAACGATTTTTTGCAATGTTTTAGTTTTCATCGTCATGTTTAAGCCACCAATTTTTTATACTACTGGACGTATAATATAGAGCGCCAGCTTTTATTGTTGAAATCAAATGCTTATTTTTGATAAGGAATAAGAAAGTAAAATCAGACTAAACCTCAAATTAGATGTCACTGATGCGGACAGCTTGCTGATTCCATTAGAACTGTTCATTGTAGATCACGAAGAGAACAGGTTCAAGTATGGAAAAAAACGCGGGTTGTATACGGTGCTAATTGAGCTTAAAATTTCTTGTTAAGGAATATGAAAAATTATGAATGGACAAGTCATCTGAAATTATATTCCGGGTAAGAAGTGTAGTCCATAAGGCGGCTAGTTTTAAAATAACGAGTTATATACAAAGAAGGAATCAAATCTGAATGGCACAGAGATTTGTTTTTCATTTCTCAATGATGATTCAATGGTTAATAATCTTCAGATACTTGACCTCAAACATAGGAAGCTTCTTCTACTAGAATGTCATTATAGCTTTTTAACAATCGCCACGGGCCACTCAGCACTATCCTGACAATGGACCTCGTCTCCTGACCAGGGGAGGAATGTATCGTAATCTCACAGTCTGTGGACGAAGCATCAATATTTCAAGTGTGTGCGCATAGTTTCGACACTAGTAATTTTTTTTATTAACCATTCTAATTACTTAATTGACTCTTAAATCTCAGTACTTACTAATTAAATGTGCACATTATTTAACAAAATAACAATTATACAGAGAACTATATTTTTATTCCTGTTTTGGCATTCAAGAAAACGCTATAGAGCGCTGAACTGTATGTCCAGTTCAAAATTTAATAAACAATTTTAAATGACAAGTATTCTACTTTTATTTTTATTTTATAACTTTTATTAAAAAATATTAATATGATCTCTATATAGTTAATAATGTTGATTTAGGTTTATTTAGTTCAGACTTATGAATGAGAAGTTTGTATTCTTCCGCCATTTATGTTTTGTTTACCTTTTAAACGTTTGATAGTCCCTCGCTCGTTATACAAATGACAGCAGTTCATGGAGTTGATTCCTTATAGAAATTGCTTTTAATTTATCATTATATGTGCGTGAGTATGAAGAAAAACCAGGATTATCTCATCTAAGGCATTTAATATAGACAAGCAATTTTTTTATATATAATTTTCGAGCATTAACGCATTTGACATGAGTGCTAAGTGCCACTAGCGCTTGCATCACCAATATGAAGGTTTAAATGCTAATTTATATCCTATCAACTAAAAGTTTTGAAAAAATAAGGCAGTGCATGCTAAGAATGTATCTTTTGATGGGAAAAGAAAAGAAATAACTGATTATTTGAGTATTTCAAATGGTTCGATAGGATGGTAGCTTAGAAAAATGCATTGGCAATAACTATGCATATCACAGGAAATGCTATCCATTTATGGACAAAACAAAAAATTCAAGAGTTATAAAAAAGAAGATAGATATTAATCCGGTTGATGTCAAACAACGTAATTGTCCACAACGCAATGAAAAAAGCAACCACATGTACCTTGGTATCTGCCTCCTATTCATGTCATTTGCTCGAGAGAAAAGTTCATTTTTGAGGTGATTCTTCAAAAGAA
>BGPR01000493.1:207639-236860 GCA_013235015.1 Araneus ventricosus
AAAGAAAAGCTTACATTATGCCAGACTTTCAAAACAAGTAAGGCATTATTATATAGTGTCATTAAAAAAGGAGATGAAAAACTACTGTGCAAAATACAGGGCATTGATTGTATCGCCAAAGAAGTGAAATACCATAAAAGTTGTTATAGAACATATACAAAAGAAAAATCTGAATGTACTCAACCAAACCCCTTATATTCTGCATCTTATTCTGTGTTTTGTGACATAGTGGATAAGAAAATAGTAAAAAACTCTGAAATTTTCTCAATGGAAAAACTATCTGAAATATTCCATACAACTTTACATAATCTAAATCCCACACAAAAAATTCAAAGTTTCTAATCGTCAACTAAAAAGATGGCTGCAAAGAGATTTTCAGCAAATTGTGTTTGTGAAGCCCAAGCAAAAGAATCTCTCAGAACTTGTCTTATGTCATTTAACCCCTGATCAACCTGTCTTGATTGAACATAATTTTCCATCTACAAGAATATTTCATGTGTATTAAATATCATAAATACTCCTTACAAATTTAATCTTTCATATTTTCTACTATTTTAAATAATATTTAGCTCCAAAATTATGTAAAATTTGATACAATTTTTCAGTAATTTTTTTTCAACCTCGAGTGTAAAATTTATTTTTAAATGCTTGTATTATCAAATTATAATTTATTTATTGTTCTCATTTCTATAATAAAGTTTTTATTTTTTTGTATGCAAACAATTGCAATAATTAAAGCTAAAAATGCAATTTTCAGATGAACGAAATCTTGAACGATTTGAATTCGTCTCAACGCAGAATGTAAACAAATGGCGGAAGGTTACAATACATTTTTAAATATGACGAAAATAAAATCCAAAAAAAAAAGAATATGAACGATGTTTAACATCGTATTAATACTTTTTATGATATTAGGTGAAATAAAAAAATAACTTAATGTGATTAAAAGATTGTTTTTAAAATCTTGACTGAATTCTGACTGCGCCATCTCGTAGCGATTTTACGAATGGCTGCAAACAGGGGAAAAAAATAGTTCTCAATTTAGTTGTTATTTTATAAATAATGTGCACATTTAAACGTGGGAACATCATGATTTTCGATAAAATATGGTAATTAGAATGCTTTAATAACAAATTTTTGTAGTTTTAATAGATGGCAAACGAAATCTCGTTTCAAGCATCTTTTATGAGTTCGTCCCATAGTCTACAAGAAGAAGAAGCTTTTAACAATCTATAATTGAAAGAGATTTAATTTTAATTAATCACGTTTTGCCATGTTTCTGAAGATATGAGATAATTACTGAAAAGATAGTTGAGATGATGAAAGTGGCACTTAAGCACGCGTGATTCTTTTTGCATTCATTTTACAATATTGCAAGAATATTTAACTTCCACAATCTTCCCTGCACCAATTCTTGGTTCAACCGAGCATAGGCGTTTTAAAACAAGATATAATCTTTGAATATGGCGATTTAAGAATGAATTCAGATGGTAGAAATGCAAATCCCAAGATTACTGCGATCGCAAAATTTTGATATTTCTATCTTTGCTAATGCAGAAAACACCGAAAGAGTTCCAGAAAACAAAGAGTTCATGTATCCAACCTGTTTTGATACCAAATTCACAAACATCACAGAAAAAATCTGGCTATGAGTCATGAAGAATTTGTGAAGGCTTCCAACAGATGGATCTTATGAAAAAATCATGCAGCTGCCAAACTTTCCCCTATTCAGTGGTTTGCGTATATTTTTAACTAGCCGCCTTCGGCAATCAGCTTGTTCGCCAGGAATATGATTTCAATTGAATCTTGTATCATTTTATATTCATGGCAGCTTCAACGACATAATTTTAAACTTCAGATTGTGGTAGATATTTAAATCATGCTCTTTTAGTGGCCTTGCACCTGTTTTGTTCATTGTGTACATAAATTATACTAATGGAGTCAAACAAATGACCATGCCATGTAACATCTAATTGCACGTTGCCGGCGCCATCTTCACTTTCTCATTTCTCTTGCAAAATATGCATTCGATTTCAACATTAAAATCTTGTAGCACATTTTATGGCCATCGGCATGTTAGCTCAATTAAAACATGCTGAAAAAAAGAATGAAAGCATAGCAACTATAATCATTCAGCTTATAGGATATATTTCTTAATGTACGTAAGACCTCAGAGAGCTTGGTTTACAGATTCCGTAAAAAATTTCATGAAATAAAATATGAAAGCAAAGTGTATTAAGATATTACCTCAACTTTAAACTATGAAAGAGCAACACGCAATTAAATATTTGTTTAAACAATGAAAACGGTTTGAATTGCGTTGCAACAATGAAAAGTATTGTTGTTAGTTATGGCAAAAAATATATTTAAAATTTATGAAGATTAGAGAAAAAAGTAAGGCAATGTATTTGATATCATTAAAAAGGTAATTTTGTGCACTTTCAGATGGTGTAAAAATGAGTTTTGTGCTGTAAACTGTTCTGAGGTTATAAAGGCTAAACGCCGAAATTTTGCTTAATTTTTAATTAATTAAAATTCGAATTAAAATTTCAGAAAAAGGGCTTCGAGTTGTACATTCTCACCCTGCAAATTATGTTTGTGCCATATTTTGTAGCTCTAGCTACGAGATTTGGCACAAACATACTTTGAAGGGTGGGAATGTGCACCTCGGAACCGTTTTTAAGAAATTTAATTAAAATTTTAATTAATTAAAAATTAAGCTAAATTTTGACGCCTTTTATTAATAATTTCCGAAAATATTACAGAATAAAATTATTTTTGCAACATCTGAAAATAAAAAAAAATCTTTTCAATGATATTAATTAAGTTGTCGTACGAGTTTTCTCTAATTTTAATAAATTTATTAAAATACTTTTTGCATAATTTACAACATTACTTTTCATTGTTGAAACGCATTTCAAACCGTTTTCATTGTTTAAACATATATTTATTTGCGTGTTTTTCCTCCATTGTTGGAACATTAGAAAATATCTTACTGGATTTTACTTTCTTCTTTTATTTAATCAAATTTTCTGTGAAATCTGTAAAGGAAGTCCTCAAGATAGTTAGTATATAATGAAATAATCCAGTAAACCGTAAGATTATCTTTGCTATGTTTTAATACTTTTTAACGCCTGACAGAGACATTTAATTTCTTCTCTAAACCGTAATGTGCACTTTCTATCTAATGCAACCAAATTTGGTCTTTTCTACTGCACTATTTCTTAGAGTGTAGAATTTTTTGAGAAAATCCATATTTAATTTATTCTCTGCTAATCACGTTAAGTTTCATTGAATTCTTAATATTTAACATTTTATTCGACATTATGTCTATTATCAATCTAGTAAAATCAAAAGCAGTCTTTTTCACCCAGAAACAATCCGATAAAATCAAAGGCTCTTTATTTGAATCTCCAACTTAACTTGAATATTTCCAAATTTGTTTATACGAAATTCCGCTTATATAATATCGTATTCAGATCGAAAATTAACATAACAATCAATATATATTTGATAGCTCAATTTTACTACGCATTATCTTGATGCAACATTTTATTCGTCCACCTTTTCAGAGGTTAGTAAGAAAAATGAATGATGGCTCAATTCAAATATAAACAAATATTTTGTTGGAAATAATACGCAATTTACTTTCCTTCTTTCTCCTCATTTAATATTCAACCAATCACAAGCAATTGTAGTGACGTCATACGTACGATGATGTTTAATGCGATTCGTCACTGCTTAACGTCGCATCTATCCCATGATTCTACTGATGATTTTTGTCACGGAGAGCAGGTAAGAGGTTATATATCAGGGTTGCCCTATTGGTATTATTAAGGCCAAATTATGGAAATTTGGTCTTTTTTCGAAGCCCTTGGCCTAATGGAACTTTCATGATTTCTAACAATGATTTTCATGACAATTTTTCATGATTCATGATTTTTAAAACAATTTTTAATTACTTATTCCATTGTTTTTTAATAAATTCAATATGTACCTTTAGAAAAACACATTTCAAATTAAGTATAGTGAACTGTTAAACGAAGTAACTCCTGAATAGAACAACGATGCTTTAAATTTCTTTCATTTAAATTTTAGTTTAATAATAGAACAGCGCACATATGCCTATAAGTGGGATTCGCTTTCATGAATGATGGCCTTTTTACTAAAAGCAAATGAGGTCTTCAATCAATTTGACAAATTTGGTCTTTTTGGGCATATTTTTTAAGACGGTTTGGCCTTATTTTGCTATTTTGATCTGGTAACCCTGCTATATATGTATTTCTAACTATGTACTTGCAAACGTCTTCATGTCTGTGTCGTTATAATTGTCTTACGACTATGTGTTTAAAAATTAACGATGATTACTACAAATTGTTTCTCATCTATGCATACTACACTCTGCTAATTTCCCCTTCATATTTATTTATAATTATTGCATTATTAAGATAGTAGAAAGATAAGAGTTACTATGAAATATAATGTAATCTTCTCAAACTGCATACGGCATTCGAAAAGCAATGGGTGTGCACTTCAAAATATTCAACTAAACATTTATTTCTTTATCGCATATAAATGTTTGGTTCTCTCCTTCATAAAAATCTCTTTCCTTTCCTTTTTCATTGTTTCTTCTTGAAAAAAGTTTTAGTTCAAACGTATATCAGAGAAATGATCTGAACTATATATTTGAAATAATTTTACAAATTATTTAATAGACTTAGTTTAAAGTACAAAAGTTTATATTTAATTTATGTTTAAATTTAAGTATGCATAATAATTTTAGGAAGCACGTTTTTTCTTAAATTTTATATAAAGAAAACTCCTTTATTCAAATAATATAAATTCGTATTGTTATAACATAAAGTCACATGGTAATAAACAGCATTGTGTGATAATCGATTTCAAGCAAAAAAGGAAGCAAGGGAATATCAGTATAATACTGCCTTTCTTGTTTCTATATTTATAAAAAAATTAAGTATATAGCATTGGGCTTTTTTAAAAAAATTGATACAAATAGAAAACTATAAATATCTGTTTCATATACCACATCTGAGACCGTGCTTACTACAAAGAAAACAACCCCTCACGAGAGGTAAGTTTTACAGCTGAAAATCCCTCAAGTTAACAATTCGGGAAAGCTACTTATGTTTATTATACTCAGTCAGCAGGCTTAAATAATCCTTATATATTTAAATTTATAGAATAAGTGTCCTATGCACTCATAAAGAGCCATTTTCATTCAAAACCATCATATAGATCTAGTTTAAAACGAAGATAATGTATGTAAAGTCTATTCCATTATAACCTTCTTCGATATTCTGATGGGTTAATAAAACAATTTTTATTCCATAAACATGTCATCTACGTTAAAAATACGCAAACTAATGCATTTTGTATGGTCAATATTCGAGATTCTCATAACTACTACGGAAAATATGAAAAAAATGTAAAGCAATGATATCAAAGTATCATGCTAGCACTTTACTTTTTTCAGAAGTCCCGTTTTTACTCTTTAACACTTTATAAAGCCATTTCTTCCGATTAGTGGTACAATAAAATAACTTAATTATTGAGATTAATTTAAGAAAAGAAATTCATTTAGCTTATTAGATGACATTATTTTTTGTTAATTAATTTTATTAATTAATAATTAATTACCAAGTCAAGACATTTCATTATGGTTTGAGATAACAAATAGGAACATCCAGGTTTTTGTTTCATCTAAAACTTTGGGCAAGAACTTACGCCAACCTTAAAAAGGGCATTTAAAAATTGGTGGGAAGTATATTCCCACGGCCTTACAAAGGGTTAAATGAATTAAGTGTTATTTTCAATTTCGCTGAATTGATTGGATAAGGATTTGATTTTCTTTCATAATCATGGTAATTAATATAGGATATTTTAGCTTTAGTTTCTGTTACCTTATAACTTATTCTAAGCCTTATGCATTGTTAAGACTGGATGCTGAAAAGTAGTAAGATAAGTTTAGTTAAGTTATATTAACGATCCGTTTGAAAGTAACACATGGTCTATTTTGGGTCTGATCTCGCAATTTTGAACCACGATCAGATAACGAGGACGACACCTGAGCTGAAACCCCCTATCCAAACTTCCACGTCACTCCAACGGGAGGGCGTTTGCCCACTACGTATGATTTACTGTGCAACAGGCCCCATACACGGCGGATCTTCAGTGGAAACGGGTTTGGAACTTGGAACCCTCCGGCCCCAAAAGTCGAGACCTTACCACAAGGCCACCGCGGCCTGTAATACTATAAGAAAACCTCGTTTAAAGACTCCTTGTTAAAGTACAACGAAAGTTGAATCCAGTGTTTTGCTAACAGGGGATTATAATATCAGTAAAAATTGGCGATTCTCTTATCCAGTGTTAATAAAATAGAAATTAGACATCTTAGTTTGTTTTAAATTTACTTTAAAATGTTTATTCACAGACGAAAAAAATGATTCGTTTATCAGAATATTTATTTGCTTTAGAATGATATTATTAAAGATGCTTAACTCAAATAATTGGGTAAAGAGATTATGTGTGAATAGGATCCTCAGAAAGAATTCTTTTAAATTTGGAATTAAAGATTTCAAACTAATTATAGCAAAACTGATTAATTTCAAAGGGGAAATTAAAAATAATCAGAACAGGAAGCTAATTAGTACTTTTAAAACCAGATTTCTTTTCAGAACAAAGATTTATCGTTCGCATGGCTGATGATAGATAACACGAATTACGAAATATTTTTAAAACAAGTTATTGCAAGATCTAGATTTTATCGTGATTAACAGATCAGAATAAACACAAGTAATAATATTTTCAATTACTCGGTTAATTAGTTTCGTGCTTATATAAGTTTTATTTTCGACATTTCGAAAGAAACCTAAGGCTTTTCAATTTCAAATAATACTGATCTTTGAGAATTTTTACGGATATAGATTTTGCGACAGTTAATTTAATAAAAGAAAAAAATTATTTAAATCAATTCCAAAATGAATCATTTTTTGATATGTAGTTTGTTGTGCAGCGTAATATAATTATATCCATTTTGGACGACAAATTAAACTGATTTATTAACAGTCTTCTATACTGAATCCGAAAATTTTAAATATTGAAGTAAATTCCTTACTGCCTACTTATTTTATCTTCGCAATTCTTTTGGGTAAATGGATTTAGCTTAGTTAATTCTCTCTTCAATATTCAATAACAATTTTGGCAAAATTATCTGTCAATTCGCTATCTTGAATCCCGGCATCAGGTTTTACCAAGGCAAACAGATAGAATCCGTGGATTTGAAAATACTATACTGTAGAGGGACGAGATTCATGTTTATATGGAATGCCGCTGTTGAAGAATTAATTCAATTTCAGGAACCATTTTTCTCAGATGGCTAAGTTCCATGACACAGTACATTAAAAGGTACAAGACGCAAGACAGAGAACAGCAACACAAGACAAGTACACAGAAAAGAAGAGAGGGAGGCATCACGGGAAAAACTCGGATGGCTCTAGTAGCGCCACCTACCATAAAAGGAGAAGGCAGTGAATTGTAACCGCTACATCACTTAATATTTAAAATTAATCTGAAATATATTAAGAATTTCTAATGAGAATTCACTCTTAGAATGATTCATAATAGCAGCCCTATTTTCCGCCACATAGCAGATAACAACATTAATTGTTGCCACCTCAGACCGGTAGACGTAGTTATGTGAACTTAATCGAATGTAGTAAATCTTGAATGTCTTTGACACTACAAGAGATTTTATGTTTTTTCTAAAGATAAACGCTGAGAACGACCAATTGGGTTACATCTCATAATGAATAGAGTTTCCTTCTCCATTTAAATCAATACCTTTTTCAGTATCAGGGATTAATTCTATGTTCGCTTGATTACTTTCACCGGGCTTGACTTAATTAGTCATGAACCATGGTCTCACGATAAAGAGGAAGTATGGCAGCTTCTATTAGTTGAAGCGACCCGGAGAAGCTGGGTAATACAAGATTAAATTCTATATATGAATGCAGTTAATCTTCCTGGAGAACTTTCAGGAGAAACTGTACTACCCACTGTATCTCACAACCCACTGTATCTTTGATGATCGTTATTTTATTCTAAGTATAAATATCTGGCTTAAATACAAATTCATGATAATACAGTTTCAAAAACTTAAGCTACGGTAACAAAGAAATAACAAGCGAAATATTAAGAACATAATTTTAGATCATAATATAGTGATTTCCTTATTAAAGCAATATTTTAATTACATAAAATTTAATGATTTGAGGATTAGTTAAGCCTTAGTACCAAAATGAATTGCCATGCCGTAGAACGTTTTCCTATAGCAACTGTAAAAGATATTTAAATTAAATGCTTATATATAAGAAAATATACAGGAGAGCATCCTTCTCGTATATTTTGGCGCAATTTTTAAAAAAACGCTTACTTAACCCATATTTTACCTCATTAAGAAAAAATTAATATTTTTCCAAAAAATTCTGTCACAGACCAATGAGACATCAAGCAAAAGTATAGAGTTAAAAAACTTAAGAAAACTTTATTGGTTGTCTTTTTGCAAGCTGTCCTATATATAGGACGATGGTACAATCCACTACTACATGCTTTGCAGTCAAGCATCTTGGTTTACGTGAAAATGGTAGTAAACATTCAAAGCAAAGTAGTAAATTACATTTTTGGCAAATAGTTAAGGGTTTTCTTGTACAGTTTTTAAGCTGTCATTGGCGTTGTTTTCCATTTACTAGAAAGGGTTCACTTTTGAATTTGGAGTAACCTGGATTTTTTTCGAACGCCCAAACTCATTCTTGCAACATTGCGAGGTACACACAATCCCAGATAAGCTATTGTAAAATGTCGAAGAAATTCGAGGAGTTCTACAACTTGTTCTGGAGGAAATGTTTTTAATGTTTCTAAACCATTGCAACCAGTGATGTCTCAAATGCATTTTTTAATAACGGTCAATGCCACTTTTTTCTTGCATGGATGAAAAATATGTTTCTAAGAGATTGTCCAACAAATCTACACCATTTTTGTACAAATTATACGAAACAACACACAATACTATGTGTACTTTCTGCTTTCCACCCTTCATTCTTCTTTCTACATTTTTAAAGCCTCTTTTGTCGTCAAAATTGGTGATCAATGAGACAACTCTATTGTCAATCCATCGAACAGCTGCAATTTTATTATAGGGCATTTTGTCATTCTATTTTCCTTAACTGTTCCCGTAGCAAAGAAACGCTTGCTTCTGAGAGACCAAAAGATCACACGACGTGAAAATGTTATCCTTGTAAATTTTGTGGTTTGCAGGAGTTTCAACAAAAGACAGCCAATTTTCAACGACTGGTTGGGCTAATGATTTCTTTTCCTTCTTTTCATAATCATGTCACATTTGTTTTCAAAATTGCTTTACTGCCTGATATGGTATAATACGACAAGGATATACATAGAAAGATGAGAGTATCCTTAGATTGTATCCAAATTTTACGGGTTTTCCTTTCACGTACAGTTTGCATCCATGTCTTCCAAAATAGCGGACTATTCTTTCATCATTACTTAAATGTTCAGAAAACATAACAAACTGTTAAAAAAATTATTCAACAATTTCTAATTTGGACGTACTTTCTAATAGCGATCTGAATCAATAACAGTATTGTCATTGAAGTATAAATAACTCTTGATATCTAAGTACCGCTTTCTTGATATTGTTTGACTAACAAGCGTTGTTCCAGTAACAGAAGCATTTCCCCAGCACATTTTTTCCTCTGGGTAAAATGTAACATCCGCTATAAAAAATAATTCCCAAAACTTGTTAAAGTTCATCGAATTTTAGACAAAAATCGTGAATCTCTTTCTGTCAAGCATGCTTGTTACCTTCTACCATAGCTGGACAATCACAGTTTCAGCCATCATCTCGAGAAGTTTCAAAATGATTTTCCTGAAATCATATCCGTAAAATAATTAGGAGCTGATGAAAATTTTGGTGCACAATTAGTTCATGTAGGTGTTGAAACATATTCAGTAGCATCTTTTTTCCTTTAGAATTTCAATTGTTCCATCTGCTTCTTCTTGAATCTTTTCGTCAAAAGCAGCACGACCATGTTCTATGCTGCTGCAGGCATCATCACTATCATCATATTCATCGGCCATATTCATCGGCCAATACTCAAAAGCTTTTTCAGTTAAAAGTCTCCGACTCATTTCCAATACTGTTCTGGAAGGAGCGGATGTGAAATCAGATCACACCTCGAACAGTAGTATTCTTTTCTCTATAAAAGATAGCGTCAGCACGTGACCAAAACTCTCGACCAAATAAACAGAACAAATACATTACTCAAGACGCACCTACAGGTTCATGTTCCAAGCAAACTAGATGCTATTGAGTTTTGCAATAAGTAAAACACAGATAATCTAATCCTTTTTCCCGAAATTTCAAACGCCTTTGTATGGGTGTGCATAGTAGGGGATTTTACTATCGTCCTATAAATAGGACGGCACCTAAAACCTTTGTAAAACCGGTTTGAATATAGCTTTTTGTTTAGAAATTTTACTCAGAAATAACATATAAGACATGACATGAATAAATTTGAAAAAATAAATTGTATTTTTTTCTCATAATTATTTAAAAGAAAAATATAATTCTTGTCAAATAAAGTAGCAAAAATTAGCCAAATTCAAAATTCTTAAAAAATTTTAAAATGATCAAAATTGAACTTAAAAAGATAATAAATAGCACTCATCAATCTTAAAATATACTTTAGAAGCGGAATTTAAATTAAAAATGCGATACTGGCTATGAAAATTCGACAAATCTGAGCTGTCCTATATATAGGACGATGGTAAAATACGGGTTAAAGTTTCTGTATTTGCAAATTGCTTCTAAACTTGCATCTACATTTATTTCCTTGAAAGAGTATCGAAAACATTTTTAATATTTCATTTTTAAATGAAATTAGTTGAGATGTTCCTCATTCCTAAAAACTTCTTAACTTTCTTTAGGATACGAATGTATATCTAAAGGAATATCATGATCAGAAGGAATATGATCTGCTTATTTTCCTAGAGCAGTGTTTGCTATTTTTAAAAAAATCTTTAAAATGGCAAAACATTTTCCAAACCCTCTCTCTAATTGAATCGTTGTAAAAGTTAAATTCAAACCAGTAAACCCTTTAAAATTCCAATTTGAAGTCCTTTATCCGGCTTTGCCAAAAGAGAAATATACCACCTTCAGACTTGGAGAGCGAATCTCTCTGTTTCATGTCATATTTACAACAGCAGGCGCGCGAAATTCGATCCATTTAATCGGAAAACGATGGGTCTCTCGAAAGTCATTACTGAGGAGACTTGTGATACTCAATCGATGTCTCTCCTGGAACAGGAGAAGAGAGGAAATTCTCTCTTAATGTTTAACGGAGACAAATCAATGCAGATATTTCTCCCAAACAATTAAATTAAATATCTAAGATAAACATTATTTTCTGATCATTGAAATGCAAATAACTGAGTAATACTTTCTCTTCCAATTACTGTTAGCGTGAATTTAATAACACATGCAATAAATTATCATATATAGTTATCATATATGTTTGTGGTAAAAATTGTTATTTGCAAGAAATTTTGATTCTTTAAAAGGTTTTTAAATGAAGTTAATATTTACCCTAAAAGACTGAGATCATTCATGCCTTGGTCTCGGTTATGTTTAATATTATTTCTTATGAGCTGATTACAATAATACAGGTTCATATTTAATATCAGCATAATAGTTTTATGTTTTAATATTGGACAGGGGCTTTGTTAGCTCACTTATTCAATCCTTTTAATAAAATAGAATCTAATACATGAATAAATATAATATTATGATCAAATAACAAAAAAATCGTTAGTCTAATATCGATTAGTATTTCGAAGAAATTATCTACTTAGTCACTTTTACTAGGTACTCATTGCAATCGAGAGCCCCCTCAATATGGGTATTAGAAGTTAGAAGTTTCCGTATAGTTAAGCAAACAGGATCTCGCTTCCTTGGTGGGTACAATTATGGTGTGAGATTGAATTACCTGCGTAGGATGAATACAACTCTAATGAGAGGACGAGACAGTTACGACACCAGGTTTTCCATGGGTGGCATGAAATTTTGAAAACACTAACAAGGTTTAAAGGGATATAATTTCATAACACATGTTGACAGAAGACAATTCAATGAAAGAACTTTGAAAACGTATTGATTGATGATAAAGATAATATTTAATTATAAGGGAATTCCGGAAGGGGAAACATAATTAAGATTGGCAGAACAAATTTCAAGAACATTTTCATAAATGTTTAAGAAGATTTCGTAAAATTTAAACACACATTTACTAGAAATTTAATCCTACTGGAAACACATAGAATGCAATTTACAATATCTAAAAACATGCCGCATGAAATTAAAATAACATTTACGAAATTCGACTTCCTCAAGGAAAGGTACTTTTTAAAAAATTCTGTCAACAAATAAAAAGTTCAAATGATAAAAATTGAATTACTCAGAAATGATGTGTAAATAAATATTTGTCCATCCTAAATATTTGGCTTAACCCGGAGTTTAGGGTGCATACTTGCTTAATTTCTCTTAAGCTTGCCAATTGTTTGCCGCCAAAAGATGGCGTGCCAGAAAATTTTTTTGTATGCGCGTTGTTTTTTTATCGGTGTCTTGCGCGCATTGATGTTTTACCGGTCTCTGGCGAATCGTCTCAATTGTTCACCTGTTTGCTCTCTTCGATTTAATTGGTCGATTTAATCGAATTTGAATGATACTTCGTTTGAAATGAGTCGGTTTGAGTTTTGACAGTTTTCATCATTTCCAAAAGAATTTCTTTCGACTGCAGTACTCTAAGGTTTATGGAATATTTGTTTTTTACAATTGATGAAAATATGTATGTGAAGTTTTAAATACTCTTTTCTCTTCTCTAAACATTTTCCTTTACTTTTGGTTCACCAGTGTGCATGTTATTCTGTATGTGCTTTTTTTAAATGAAGAAACCAAGCAACTAGATTCCCGCTTTGCTGAAAGCGAAGCTACTATTATCTCGCTTTGATGAAAGCGGAGATGTTGATGGATTTTTTAAGTTAAAAATTTGCCTGGTCGCCACTTTTTATGCCGCTGGCTCATTTGGTTGGAAAATGCGGTATATGTTTATATCAAATGTTAAAAAAATTCAGAAATATCCATTATTGGCTGCGAAAAATTGAGCATTTACATCCTCTTTTAGTTTCAAAAAATTGAGATAGGTGGTGTTACTTGTTAAGCGACGATTTATAACATCACACTACAATGGAATCCAGGTAATATTTTTCTAAAGTTTATTACTCTTTGTTTATATTTTAAAATAATCTACATGTTGAATACATTTAATTATATATATTTTGTATTTTATTATTTTGTAGCGTTTGATTCCTTTCCGTCTCAAATGGTTTAAGAAATGTGCTAAGTTCTTGCTTCGTATATCTTCATCTCAGAGGAAAACTATTAAAAGTCCAGTTTCGCTGATGTTGCTGTTTTTTATCTTACTTGCATTTCACTGACCGCATTTTCGAATGGGTAAAGTGCCGTGGCTGTGTGAGAAACGCAAGCAATAACCGCTCTCAAAATATAAAACGGAGTATAAAACACCACGCTTGCGTTCTGGTCCTACTTTTGGTTTAGTGTTAAAATTGTTACTCACAATAGTTTAACGCTGACATCAAAACATATTTTTTCTTCATTTTTTTGCATTCATCGGTGTATTTCGGCATGACCTATGAAAAAAAATTCTATCTCATATAATATATTTTATTTTTAAAATCTCTTTATCATTAACTTTAGGACACCTTTACAAAATTGAGTCAGTATTACAAAATTCTCGAAATTTTTACAACAAAAATATATTTTCATGTTTGTATAAATAAAAGAAACACCTTGAATTAAATTTTGTGGTTTAATATAGAATTATTAAAAAATATTTTATCATTAAAATAATCTGTTCAATTTCATCATGATGGACCTGAAACCTGGTTACCTATGATCAGTTCAAGGATTAATGGTAGTTTTCCAACTAAATTAAGAATCAATTTAATGAGTTAAAAAATTCAGATAATATTGCGAATTGGTCTTTTTCAATTTGAAATAAATGCAAACTATTAAACTAAAAAAATCCTCAAAAATTGCAGAAGTGAAACAGGAGCTCCTTCAACTGAAGATTGAAGTTCCAACAGACAGCGTGGACAACGTGGAATGTAAAAAGCAGGTTGAAAAAAATATGAGAATGAAATGAAATGAGTGAAAAGGAAAAAAAAAAGAAAAATATCGTCGGAGAGAAAATATTTTCATCGTTATTAATAATCGTTTATTGAAAGTAATTTATTTATTGGCATAAACCGACAGAAAAGAATTCAACATAACATTAAACTAGATAGGAGAGCGAAAAAAAGCAGTGTAATTAAAGTAACGGAGAAGTAGAAGAAATATACAATTTAGAAACTGATACATTCTTTTTATCGAAATTTAATGCAAAATAACTCGTTAGTCTCCGTCAAAGAAATTGAATATGAATCTAATAATCTATAAAAGAATCTATGAGAATGAAATCTATTTAATCTTCATTCAATCTAACCTGCTCATTATAATTATTTATGGTGTCTTAATGTTAGTTTATTTACTATGGATAATTGCTATTCAATGGAATTCAGATATTCAATAGAACTGTGTTTACCTAATTCGTCAATTATTAATCTTTTGGAAGTAAGTATTCAAAAAGTTTAAATGTAGGAATAATGAAAAGAATGAAATGTCTAGCTGCTTGAAAAGCAGTATAAATCTTTTTATATTTTCATTTTCTGTTTATTTAATTATAAAAATTTGAGTAAAATTAGTTTCGACAATGTGAAATTAAGGTAATAAAATGAATTATTAGGAAAATTATAAATAATTTAAAGCATGAAAAAGAGACCATTGGTATTTATTCTGGATAAAAAAGAAAATAAGTCAAAAATTAAAATGCTGCTTTGACAAAATACAGTAATAAGAAATAATAGTAATTAAAAATAGCAGTTATCCAATCATGCGCTTTAAAGATAAATAATTTAAAAATTACTAAAGAATCAGCTGAAATGTTTAAGGTTTGTCAAGAATTACAGCAGCTAAAAAATTACATTAATTTTATGGATTCTGTCATTTAAATAATGTATTTTTCTGATTTTTAATTTATTACTATTTTATATTAGGTTATCATGGAAGTCTTTACCGTTTAATATATAAATTAAACAATATTATTCGCATATAACAAAACAAACTTCTTTAAAGTAAGTTTTTCACTAGAGCATCAATCAGACAATCGATTGTACTCCAGAAACGGATTTTATTGTTTGATCCAATCCATTTATATAATCAAACTAATACCCCTGACCACAGATGAGATATCCTTAAGATTTCACAGTCTTCATTAAACACAATAAATATTCAATTTATTCACATCAAAAGCTGGTTTTTATGCTTTTAAATCTATTAGATCTAATTAACTGAGATGATTAATACATATTGAATTCGAAAAAGAACTCTTAATATTATAAAAAAATGTTGTAAAGGAAAATTGTAATCAAATGACGTTTCAGTATCACGTTCCTGTTATACATCTAAAAGAAATAATTGCCGTTAAGACAGTTTCTGATATCTACTAAAATTTATCGTAGCTGAAAGGCTTTTTCCTACACTTTAAAATGGGCACTGTTTTGTTCAATGATGAAATTGAATAATATGATGAAATTGAATCTATAGTTCTTTGTAGATATAAAGAAAAACTGCTCTTCTTCGGATTAATCTTCATCTCTAATAAGATAATTCTGTTTCGAAATTTAGAGTCCCATCACCAAATAAAAAAATAAGTCAAACATGTGATCCATTTTATGTTAGAAGATAAAGGTTGGGTAAAATCTGTGATTTTTTTGCGTCTTTGGGGAATCATAGCCATTCATAAAACTTAATTGAAAAACCTACAAAACTCCACTTTAAAAAATTAGACGACTTTAACAGTCTGGAAAATTACAATAATAATTTTTTTCATTAAAAAAGATTAGCTTGTTTTTCGTCCACACCTTAGGGTTTACAATTGCTGATTGAAAATCTAATACTTTCCTTCAATGCAAATGTAGTAAATCCTTTAGAAAAATGTTATTCTTCCTTACACCAATTGCATTACGTTTGATAAGGAATCAAATTACACGAAAAAATTCATTACTTACGATATCATAGCGTCGTCTTGCATATTGCAACAATAAAAAAGCCCATGAAGGGGAGAATCTCTTTGACACGGCGAAGAACTTCATAATTATGAAACTTAAAATTATTTATCAAAAAATTCTTCAAAGAAATTTTTCAAAATATATGCAAAAGTATTTTACTAAAGAGCCGAATACCTTTAAAATTCGGTTTTTGCAAAAAAAATGTATTCTTGCATTCAAATCTTGACAACCATTTAATTCAATCGGAAAGGTAATTTTTCATATCATGAAGAGGTACTTTTTTCCTCACCGGCTATTCTCATGTCAGAAATTATTCGAAATACATTTGGACAGAACAGTAATAAAATATCTAACTCCGTTAGGATATATTCTATTTCTGAATTGCGAATTAATAATAAGTTAAATAAAAATTCTTTAGTAGATATTTGGACTGAAAATTAATAAGAGTTTCAAAATAATATTTAACACATTTGCGAATTAAGTGCTATATTCAAAAATAGTCAGAAAACAGCTATACGTTCTGTTTTAAATATTTGATTCAGTTAATACATGTTCCGGAGTTAAACCAAGTATTGAATATATACTTTAATACATTTAAGTAAAGATAAAAACATCCATAATCACTTGTATGTTTTCATCACTATTTCTTGCAAAATATCTTTTAAAATATTAGTCTTTTATCAGTAATCATATTTTCATAAAATGCGTTCCCAAGAAGATTAAGAAAAATGATAGAATTATGAATGTTTAGGATTTCTTTACAACAGTTGGGTGCCTCATCTGGAAAGAAATTTTAAATTTAAATTGATTCAAAGTTAATTAACTTTTTCATTTCTTTAAGGCATTCATTTCAATAAGAATTCCGAATTTGAAGAAACATATGAAAAAAGAAAGCTTTTGATCCAAAATGAATCAAACTTCGTTATTACCCTGAGGAGCGCTGCAAACGAAGCAGCAAAAGATACTAATACTTAAATAATTAAATAAACCCATTTGAGCTATAAAGAAATATAGGGATTGAAAAATAAATTTCAGTTGAATATGATTCTCCATTCCAAATTAATTCAGTATATTTGTTTGAAATTATAACTGGCAATGTAATTTGGTCGAACAATTTTAATGATCATTTTATGTCCTAATGGACAATGCTATGCTGGGATTTAATAATCCCAGCATAGCAATAGAAATAATGGATTTTTGAAAATGATACCTTTATATTTTTCATGTCCGTGTTTTGTAAACTTAAATAAATCCCACCAGAAAAGGAATCATGTTTAATCTATAAATAGTAAACGAAAATCTTCGAAGAAATACAAAAATGATTTTTCTTAGCATCGTTTTCTCTATGTAGAATTCAATAGAAATTTAAAAATTTTCTACTTCTCTCTTAATGAATTTTTCCCCTTTAATATATATTTACAGAAAGTTAACTGACTATTTAGAATAACTGTGTCAATTACATCATTTTTAAGGGCGAAATTGAGTATTCTGGCTGTTTTCCTATATAGTTGCTGATAAAATATCTGTTGTTGTGAAGAAGAATAATTTTCTATTTTCACTCATTCGTTCTTTGTTTCAAAACTTTACTTGAAAAGATATTTCTTACCAGCTTCAGTGTGTTTCAGCGATTTAGTATCCTGTATAAAAATTAAAATAAATTTTGATTTTACTTGTTTAGTTAAATGATGCTTGTTCTTATGCTAAAAGCGTTCTCGAGAGGGGAAAAATAATCTGGTTCAGTAGAATGAGTTACTTCCATAGAATTTAAAGAAATTGTTTCATTATGGTTCATTTTGGGGTAAATAATGTTTATCAGGCACAATTTATAACTTCTTTGACATGTATTTCTCTACATTATTGAAAACTTCCGTTCAATAATTTTTATTTATTTCTCAAGTTCTTTAAGCTGTTTCTAGACTTCGGTTTAGTTCACATTTTTCAGAGTGATGGCTCGAATTAATACCTAATATGCCCAAAGAACTTCCACCCAGTATGTGGTCACTGCAAAAGTATAACAATTTAAGTTATACTTTACTTAAGCAGTTCAGCGTTTTACTGTCGTAATTCACTTTTTTTTAATTTGACTTGTTTCATGTAAGTAAACATGGGCTTTTCTGTCGCATCTAGATGCGCTAGGGATTTGTGTTCTCTTGTAGAGTGTTGCAGGGATTTCTGTCGCCTTGTAGAGTGCTACAAGGATTTGTGTACATTTGTGTGTTCTAGGTTACAACCCACTATTTTAATATTCTGAGAACTAAATTATTAGTTAATAAAACACATGATTAATTTTTCATTCCTTACTAAGTGTGCCAGCTGGTAGTGAATTTAATAAAAAAATGTCATAAAACTCCTAATATTTATAGTAATGGATTAGATATTAAAGTCTAAGAAGCAGGAAATAATTAAAATAGAAAACATTATATTTAGTGCATTTATAAAAGTTTTTTTTAGTAAATTTGTTTCATCAGTCTGTAAGCAGTCGATAGGAGTGAGGTTTTCTGTAGTGAGAAATAGTATTTGTTCCAATGTTCTTTCAGATTGCTTCTCATTACAGCAAAATCAAATAGGAAACGATTGTATTAGTGGAAAACAGTGTGGCTCATTTAAGAACCATTTAGTTTTCTAAGAATAATTTAACTGAATTTTGCTTACTCACATTGTCAGCAATTTAGAGTTTCTGAGTTAATCTGATGCTGACGAAAAAGAAAACCGTTTCAACAGAAAGAAAATTGTCTTCAACGATTACTTTTCATTTCTCTTCTTTTCTCGACCTTCCTTGCTTTTATTTCGAGAAGCTATTTACACAAAATACTAAAAGTAACCCAGTTTCTATACAATGGTTTATATTAATTTATGTTCTTAAATTAAGTTTTCTGTTGCATTTTCACTCGTTCCTTCCCAGTGTTTTGATTGGGGGAATTACTGTTTGAAACCGAATTGAATTAAAAACAAATTCAGAGATGGTAACTGAAGCTAAGATAAACACTTACGAACAAGACTTATTCCTTTTGAAAGAAATATAAATGCAAATGATGCTGAGAAGCGTTTATCGAAAATTTTGAGGTTCTTAAAAAAAAGATGCTTTTATTCTTGGGCTGAATGGTTGAAAACAAATAAACTTCAAATAAATTTAATAAAACCAGTTTTAAAAATCTTATTTTTGTTTAACTTTAATAAAGCATTTTTCATTTTATTTATATCCCAATTTTACCTCTTTAATCTATATTCCGTTATTATAAAAAACATGAAATCCTGAAATCAATTTTTCTGAAATCCACAGTCGCCTCACTCGTTTGGAAGTAAATGAAACGATTATCTCATAACTAAGGTTTCAAATATTAATATCTTAATATAAATAAAAGTCATTGTGGGTATGTATGTGGTATGTGGCTATGTTCCACATCTCCTTCTAAACCAATGGACGGTTTTCAACCAAATTTTGTACACTTGTTATTTAAGACAAGGGGAAGACACTTATGAACTTTTCTAAGTCCAAAAGTTAATTAAACAGGCAGTTAATTAGAAATTAACCGAAACCGTTTTTCTGCCATATCTTCGGTGCAAATTGTCTGACAAAACATATTTTTATACCATCTTAAAATTCAAATTTTTACCTTTTCAATGATACCAATTGTATTTCTGTAACATTTTCCCTTCGATTGTTATTAATTTTTAAAAGTTCAGACAACAATTAAATAATTAACAAAACCCATTGACTCAGCGATTCTCGATGAAGATTATTTTATTTTTAAAATCAACTATCACGTAATCCTTCTTTCCGCTGTAACTTCGGAACAAATTGTCCGATAAAAATTATTTTTATACCATCTTAAAGTCCAAAACTTTACCTTCTCAGTGATGCCAATTTTATTTCTGTGACATTTTTCCTTCAATTTTTATTAATTTTTTAAAGTTTAATAACTTTTAATTTATTTTTTTCAGACGATTTTGAAATAACGCAAATTTATAGCTACTCCGTTGCTAGACAACTGTTAGACTTTGACCTAATTTATCTTTATTTAAAAAAATTTGCTTATTTTTATAAATATCTATAATATAAAGCAGAAAATGCATGTATTTGTCTGTCTGTTGGTCACAAGAACTCCTCCTAAACGGTGAACGGTAGCGACATGAAATTTACACACGACATTCTAGAGCATATTTCTAGGTCAAAGGTGCTATTTTTAACTTTCAGAGTTAATTAGTTCTTAAGGTATTTAATTAAATAACGAAAATTAGCCTCTTTTAAGCCTACTGCTTAGACGTTTTTTGCCTATAACTTCTGAAACATTTATTAGACAACAATTATTTTTATGCCAAATTAAAGTGCAGAAAATTATCTTTGTAAAGATGATAATTCCTTTGCGATGAAGTGTTTTCTCTGATTGTTATAAAGGTTTAAAAAAATATTTTTAACGCAATTTCTAACAATACTTTTTATTCTTATAGAAATAAATTCAAGCCAAATTACTGTTTCTCACGCGGGCTTTTGCCAGTGTTAAAGATAATATAAGAAAATATTGCTTTGTTTGACCATAAACAACAAAGAAGATTTTACACTTCCGTTTTCCAGTTGTCGTAGGATTTACAGCTTTTAATACGGTTACACAGTGATCCAATGACGTTAGTGAATTAATCTCTCGATGTTTTGTTTAATTTTCACAGTGAGGTGTTACAGAATATCCATCTGTAGATACGGTAATGGGCAATAACAAGTAAAATCATATCCTGTAGAGTTCTTAAACTCCTTAGAATTGTCAGGGGTACCTTCCGACAAGCTGAGATTAAACGTCGGCGTGCCTGAACTATTAATACGTAACCTTGATGTACCGAGACTGCGCAATGGCGCACGGTTACAAATTACATATCTAGGTGAAAATTTCGTGCCAGCTACTGTTATGACTGGCATAGCGAGAGGAGAGAGTTTTTTAATTCCATGCATTCCGATAATACCGAAGAATTTACCATCCCAGTTCAAAAGGTAACATTTCCCTTTAAAATTAGCATATTCCAGGCTCAGGGCCAGACACTCAAAGGAGCAGGCGTATGTTTGGAAAAACCATATTTTTCGCATGGGCAACTATATGTGGAATGTTCACGTGTGTCCAGCCCACAAAAACTCTACATCCATGCGAAAAACGGAAAACAAAAAACGTCCTATACAAAAGTGTGTTAGCATAGATAAACAAATTACATAACTATATCAGCAGACACTCCTGTTAGTCGTCCAATTATGTATTATCAACCGTCAAAACTTTAATTTCCCGTTTCAACATGTAACGAAACATTTACATTCGTGAATTAAAAAAAAATTAATCCAAATTCTTCGCTCACAAAGTCCGGGTAACAGCTAGTAATATATTATAATCGAGATCACATAGTTTAGTGATTGGTGAGTAAAAAAATACATATATCGGAATAATTTATGGCTAAGGTTTTATTGCTTTAATCAATTCTATCATAGTCCAATATTATACTCTCCAAGTTTTCCTTCTCCGGCAAGGTGAGCTTCAGCTGCCGGGGGAGGGGAAGTGAAGTGAAATGGGGATTTTGTCAGTATTTCCTAGATGACTCGAAAATTACACATTCAATCCTAAAATTAACTATAAAAGTTGTAGTGAGTAAAATTCTGCGTATTATGAATACCAACACTACGTATATTGCTGCAGTAGTACGATTTCAAATTCTCATCAAAGTTGCAATGATTTTCCTGATACTTCCAAAAGAGGACGCAAAGAGTCAAAAAAGTGTGTAAATAAAGTAATCAGTTTTGTATGCATTTATATATATAGAGAGAAAACTTACCAGCTAAGGCGTTATCGTCTCTTACACTGATATATATATATTTTAAATTAGGAAGACAGTTCCAGTAGCATTCATGCAGCTTCTAAATGGCGCAATGGTCTAACAGCCAGTACCAGACAAACTTACCAAATATGCTATTGCTTTTTAAATTGAAGAGAAAGAAAAGGAAAGGGACGAATATGAAATAGAGCCACATGAAAAACGTGCTGAGAGGCCCATTGCATCGGAGGTAATATTCTATTAGCTGATGATAGTGACTATGACTCAAGAGAAATTCCTTTCTAATAGACTGTAATATAGGAATACTGATAGTTATAATTATTGTTAAACTCGAAACGAGGGCTTTTCAGCTAAGCAAAGCTACGGAGGATGCAGACAACCTGATTGTCACCACCCCAATTGCTGCGGTTGAAGAATACAAATGTGTTTTACTAGTAGAGGAATTTTTATTCATAGATGGAGCTACTGGATAGCTTCTAGATCGTTGATTGTTTTGTATCTATTGCGTCATTTTTCTGCTTGGCTTGCTTCTGAAAGAAGGTAAAATTTTTATCTCTTTCTTCTGATTTTGGATAAAAAATTTTGGATTTATGTTCTTTATTTGGTGGCCGGACAAGAGTCAGACCACAAGAAGGAATAAATTTTGACTTTTTGTCATTCCTTTCCACAGAAAATCTTGTTCCTTTTTGAACTAAAAATTGCGTGTGGTTTCTGATGAGTGAGCCATTTTAGTTCCTTTTCATTTTGAATAATTTCTTAACAAATTGTTCTAAGTACTGGTAAACTTTTGGTTTTTCTATAGTTCTTGTTGTATTTTTTAAAAAATTTCTGTTGAAGCAATTAGTTTTTGCTACTGCGCTTGCACGCAAAAACGTCTATTGTTTTCATTATTTTTCATTTTATCATTGTTTTCTTTTAATTTATTTTCTTTTAATTTAAATTTCTATTATTTATTACTAGTAAGGAAGACATAGATATCCTCATCATACTCACAGCATTAGTCTCACCATCTGCAAAACTTTTTCCTTGAAATCACGGAAAGGAAATTCACTGAACAACCTGTTCTTTGTCAGAAGTTTCAAACATTTCCAATGTATGAAAAATGTTCTTTTATACCCTTAACGCTTTTAGCGGTTGTGATACGATCTCTTCATTATCCACAGACAAGGAAAGAATAAGTTTGCTATGTTTATCCTTTGTAATGAAAATATTTTACAAATTACTCAGGTTTTCATGAGCAAACAAGCCTATAGTAGAAAGACTCTTGGTAGCACTGTATGGAGGTAAAGATGGTAATACCTCGAATAGTGTAAAATTTCACCTGTCTGGAACATCGCTTGTGGCAACTAATTTCAGTTTGTCCTCACTTTCTCCAACTCTGGAAGCTGTACACCAGCTTTGCTTGAGAACTTCCGTGATGGTTCAAATGTGGTTAGGTAACGAGATGATTCCACTGAACTAGGGTTGAAAAACTACCAAAATGGTTTGGCTCCAATTCACGGCATCAAAGATCCAACTCCATAATCGCTTTTGATGGCTATATTCTGCAATTGCACCAAGGGATGTCGATCCAATTGCAGTTGTAGAAAATCGGGAATTAAGTGATCAGCGATTTGTGCGAACTGCAAAACGCATTCATGCACCAACTCTCCTCCTAATACGGATCAGCAAATGCTTCCGCTAAGTGAGGAAGCTAGAGGCCAAGATGACGCGGAGGAAACCGAGAATGAATTGACATTACCACTGGACGGTGCGTGCTTATATTGATAATTACAAACAGTTTTTCTCTTATTATTTTATCTTGTCCCTATTTTGCTTAGTTTGTATA
Source organism: Araneus ventricosus (assembly GCA_013235015.1). Lineage (NCBI taxonomy): Eukaryota > Metazoa > Arthropoda > Arachnida > Araneae > Araneidae > Araneus > Araneus ventricosus. Next base: position 231,551 of record BGPR01000493.1, read on the forward strand.
TAAATTTGTATTACCTATTCTTGTTTTGCAAAGTTTCATGTGTTGCAATTTCATATTTGCCCCTTTTCGCTTTTTTCTTTGTCTAGCACTGGTTTAATTTAGTTTAGTTAGACCAATGTATCTTTTAGAAGCTATATGAAATATTTTGAAATATTCTTCCTAATTTTGAATCGTGGTCAGTTAAAGAGGATACCGCCTTAGATGATAAGCCTTCTCAAAACTCTTACACATGCTAGCTTTCTGGAATTGGTGCACAGACATATATATACAAACGCATATATATATATATGTATATATATATATATATATATAGAGAGAGAGAGAGAGAGAGCGTAATAAAAAAAAAATGAAAACGTGAAATGAAAAACGCAATAAAAGCACAGTAACGTTTCTTCAGGAGATGGTATTATTGCGAATTGCTAAATATAAAAAATTATCTTTTATATTTACTCGGATATACTTTCAATTAGTTTTTTCATATCCTTCCGAATTTGATATGAATGTTTGTTATTTTATTTTATTGTTTTTCTATTATGTGTTGTCTCCTTTATATATGTATAAGTGAATACTTTTGTATACAAACTGCCTTGTAAATAAAATGCTTTTCTGCAAAATTGGTAATATTAGTAATAACTTTTTAATTCCTGCCTAACTAAATATTTAGAATACCTTGGGTGTATGATTTGAAAAGTGTTCTTTTTTTCATTATCAAAGTCTTTAAAAGCAAGGAAATAGCTGGCATAGTAGCAACAAGTACTTCAATAACATTCAGCATAAAAATTTGTAGAATTACTTCCAAATATTATCAAATATATTAGAAAAATGGAAGTGTTAGTAATCCTCTTTTCTTCAAATGCTTTTTAAGATATTTTAAATGTATCTTAGAGATCAGTAGTTTTGATGACCGCGCGAAACTTCTGGAAACAAGCATAACAGTTTTGTGAAAAAGTGCTTTATACATTTCCACTAAACGTGAAAATAGAGGCATTACTATCGCACCAACAAATTGTAATTAGTATTAAATGAAACAAAATGTAATAAAACGGCTGCTTATAATTTCATTTAGTTCTTTGAATCATATTTAGTTCGTGTAATTCTTTCATGCGTAAGTCAAGCTCAGTTCAGTATAAAACAATGATTCTGAGCTCATTTGACAGAAGATTCTGTTCCATTATAGAAATTCTCATTAATGAAACATTTACGGCACGTTTTCATATACAATACATAGATTATTCATGTATTAAATATTTAGTCATATATATGCATAACTCTTTATTCCAGCCTGCAATATATTTGAAAATATCTCTATTTAACACACACTGAAACAACGGCACAGAAATTAATGAACAGGATTTAATAACTGCGTTAGTAAACCGATGTTCATTTAATATACTTAACATAATCCAAACATGTTTGTTTGCTAAGGTATATATCATCTATGTGATTTTATCTTGACTACGGAATGTCTTCCTTCTACAAAAGGGATTTTATAGGCCGGTTTCTGAACTTTATTGTTTAATCGTTGATATTGTATTCTCTCCTGTATAACATTCATAGACTTTCACGTTAATAATTTTATACTTTCCTGATATTATCTGAATTTATCTGAGTATAATCATAGTATCTTATTAAAATAATTGCTCTTTTGGCAATTTTTTAAAATATCTTGTATAACCCAGATAATGCCTGTTCTCTTCGATACGCTTTAAAGTATGTTAGAAACAGAATATAGAAAATCTGAAAGTGATATTACTTTGAGGATAATGAAGTTCTTACTTTCATGGTATTTTTCCAAGATATTATCTGCTACTATAACGACTCTCATAAGCCTCTATGAAATAAATAGATTTTTTTAAGCTTGAAAAACTGAAAAAATTTGGATCTCTTCCTCAAGTCTTATGCACTAAATTGATCAATGTCAGTTAAAATTACTTATTTTGAAATTATAAACTGTCTTAGGCAACATAAAGCAACACAATATTTATTTTCTGATATAAGTTTATTATACGATATTTATGTTAAATATGACTATAGTATTTAAGTTTCGACTTTCAAAAATCATGAAAAAGAAGGAGTTTAAATATACCAGGAAAATTTAAACCTCCATGAAAGATCTGGCGAAGTGCATTTAAGGGCTGTAAGAGGTGAGTATATATGAAAAAGAATTTTAATTTTTTAAAAACTATAAGTTCAAAACATGGTTGCTTTCCTAAGAGTTAAAAAAGTCTCAGGAAGAAAGTGTAAAATTTCCCACAGCAAAAATCGAAAGTTATTGAAACCTTTAGCTTTTAAACAACAACCAGAAAGTGCAGAATACGTATTTATAGATAATTAATAAAATTACAATCTTGAACATATACAAAATTTAATGAAAATGTTTCTTTTTGTGCATGGTGTAGATATTAGCAGAAATTATAACCTATTCCTATGGGCTTTAAAGCAAAATAATCAAAATAGGACTTTTGCTACGATGAAAATCCCTCTTACTTCTGAAGAGCCGCGAAACTTCAGTAATCTCGATGAATAATTGATGCTTCAATTCCCGCCCTCTCTTTCTTTCATTAAGAAATTTCTATGAAAAGAAGAATTCATTTTCTAATCGTTTATTCAAACTTTCTGAAAAAAGATTGATATTTTTCTCTTTTATTGAGTTTCCTAGATTTAGTTTTATTTTTCTCAAACAAGTCTCATTCACATGAAAATTTTTATCTCTTTAGAAGCTCTAAAACTCTTAAAGAATTCTGAAAGTTCTTGTTAAATAAGTTATCATGAATTATTTATCTTCTTTTAAATTTAATATAGTCACATGGACTGAAACAATACAGGGTATGTGATCCCAATTTCTGAAAAGAGAGAGGAAAAAGATGCGGCTTAAAGAAATTAATTTAGTTCTATAAATTCATTTTCGCTCAACGATTTCCTCTGAATTGGATTATGACAGTCTCTTGTGGTTAGTAAGCTTTTGAAATGCAAATTTCTAACAAATAGCAGTATTATCGAGAATGAATACATAAGTGTATGATATTTCGCTTTCTCTTAAAAATATAAAAAAAAGAAATTGTTTACACAGCTAGGTACACATTTATAAATTTAAATGAAATAAATATAGCAATATATAATTTTTTAAGATAAAAATGTGAGTTCGCATGACTTTCTAACACAGCGCATGACTTCAAATGTTTTAAAGAATTAATTAAATTAGTTCGAGGTAGCGTTAAGATTGCATTGCTGATTTTCGATAAATGTTATTGCTTCCCCAACAATCGAAAACAGGTAAGATTTGTCAGTTCATAGATTGGATAGAAATAAAAATTGATTCTCGATAAAGAAAAAAATTATTACCTTTTCCCTATGAGTTCGATTTGAAGATGAAATGCCAAAGAAGATTCCCTATTTTCCCAAAGCTATGACAAATTATATCTAAAAATAGCATCGAAATATTGGTTTAGTATATGTATTTTTCTTTGTGCTTCATCACACCTTACTTCATATCCTACTTCAATTTATTCTGCAGGGCAACTTCAGATTTATTAATACTCGAATGAACATTTACTTTTATTTGAAGGGAAGAATATTTTGCTTCAATAATTCGCAGGTTTAGACAAAAAAATAAAAGAAGCAAGTTTTAATCGTATACCAGTCAATTAATTTAAAGTCATATCATTTCAATTTAAGGGAATATGTTGAGATTATAGGGAATACTTCCTTTGTAAAAGCTTTAAAATTTGTAATTTAAAGTCGGTTCATCCACTAAATTTAGCACTCATTTAACACTCGGCAGATGCTTACCTAATTTATTTTCATATCCCTTATTCGGTGAATGCTTTAACTCTTTACCGACAGGGTAAGATAATGCTTCTTTTCAGTATCGAGTGTACCGGTTTATAAATATAGTTGGGTCCTTTACTCACTTGTGAAATTTTTTCATCATCAGTACTAATCGTCGAGTTCGTTTTAAAATATTTGTTAATCCTCAAATATAGCCAAACATCCGGCATCGGCTTTCTTAGTCGTTACCTAAGCGCCCGAAACCGCCCAAGCCGTCATTATAGGTTTAAGAATGTTCTGATGAATGGAAAAGAGTGTCTCGAGAAAGAATCGGTTTGAAAAAATCGATTGCAGTCTGAGAAGGGAATATAGATGTCATAAATGTGCATATGTTAAATTTTATATATTTGAGAACATGTGCGATATTTTATTTACATATCATGGCAAGGTACTCACGGCTTTCCAGAAGAGTACTAAAGGCAATTTGAATAATGCAAAGGAATATTTTATTAATTTTTGCTGCTATCTGAAGCACAGAATTTCATGGAATAGATAGAAAATATATTTTTCGTTTTGCCAATAAGTGCCTAGATAATGAATAAAGATTCTGAAAATTTTAAGGATTATAGTTAATATCGAAAGCTTTGGCATTCGTGTTAACTTTTAGATGAAATTACATACATATATTTATATTTTGAACAGTATTGAAACTTTCCTCAGCATAGGAAAAAAATTCTTCTTTTCGCCGATTATTTTTATACTGGGTAACTAAGACTACTAGTTTTGATAACAGTAGATCTCACGTAGCAAATTCAAAGAAATAAAATCTGATATCTTCTCTTCAGAGGCTTAGCCATTTTTTTCAAATGCGAATTATATACACAAGTCTCTGATTTTATCAGCATTCACTAAATTGAAATTAAAAGTATTATTTTTTCTTAGTTAAAAAATTACAAATAAATATGTTGCTATTACCAATGTGACTCAAAACTTTCTATGGTGTCAAACCAGTCATTCACTTATCAAGCATTCAAACCATTAAAACGGTCACCGTCCGGAAATGGAATGAAACAACCTCTACACGTACTTCATTTTTAATGACTTCAAGGAACATTAGTCTTGAATTGCAAAAGAAGCGAAGAAAGCGTTTTGGCGGGTCTCTGTAACAAAGAAATTTACCAGAAAACAGATGAAATGTCGAACGGTCGATTTAAAAGACGACCTCCTTTTGCTCTGTCAATGACGCTGAACTGGCAAAAACCATTTTAAGAAGTGCTCTTAATGAAAAAGGTGATTCACTCCTCAAGCATTCAAACCATTAAAACAGCCACCATCCTGAAAGGGAATGAAACAATCTCTACACATATGTCGTTTTCAAGGACTTCAAGCAACATTAATGTTGAATTGGGAAAGAAGCGAAGAAAGCGTTTTGGCGAGTCTCTGTAACAAAGAAATTTACAAGAAAGCAGATGAAATATCTAACTGTCGTTTTAAAAGACGTTCTCCTTTTGCTCGGTCAATGAAGCTGAACTGGCAAAAACC
>BGPR01000493.1:275511-320101 GCA_013235015.1 Araneus ventricosus
CACTGGTTTTGAATTTATTTCAGGACTTTACCGTAGTCCCGATTCGAAACATTTCATTCACTTAGATTTCACAGCCATGCAACTAGGAAAAAGTAGCAAAAGATTTATGAAGGAAGGTAAATTGGCTATCGTAATATATAAAAAAGTGTCATAAATAGAATTACTTAGAATCCCAACGTAGAGAAGAGTCTCATTATCTGACATTTAGTTATCTTACAATCTGTTTTAACTAATATCTGTTCTGAATTAAGTTTATCAAATGCAGAAAATGTACTTTGAAATGAAATGTGTAAAATGTACCTTATAGTTTTCACTATATTTAGGTGTGTCGATCGTTAGGTAGATATTTGTTATTCTATTTGTAGAAGTCAAGATCAGTCGTATATTCAGTATTGTTGGGAACTCCAGTCAGTTGCAGCTGCAATAACAATACGCAGGGAAGCAACTTACTATCACAAGATTTTTTAAAAACTGTTTTGTCAACTTTATTGAACTGTTCCTTTTATAGATTAGTTCTAATGTGTTCTTATTTTTTAAGATGGGATCTAGATGAGTTTCTCGGTTTCACTGGGTGTTTCAAAAGACAAAAGAAAATGCCGTGGCGAAACTTTTAGGGTATATCAGGCATACAGGAAAAAGTCATTTTCGCAATAGAACATGGGGTCGGAAGTACAAAGGGGATGTTCGCTACATGGTGCCCTTTAAGAGTGAATTGCCTAAACGGAAAGGATACACCAGATGAAATGCACAACACAGATTGAGTGGAATACAAATTATTATATCACAGCAGCCCGGTTGCATGAATAACAACATTGCCAGTGAATTGCGAAAAAGAAAAGGACACAGAAGATGAAATGCAGAACACATATTGAGTGGAATACAAATTATTATATCACAGCAACCCAGTTGCAGGAATAACAACATCACAAGTCTTATGCGGCATGACAGGTATGATACTGGCAAGTAGGACGCAAGACCTACAACAAGCCTTTGAAATACTTATAAAGTGATGGAGGAGAATAAGTTAGTGTTCAAAGGAGTTGCCGTCGGAGGCGATAAGCACTGTGCATGTTGTTATTCATGCGGTTAAGTTGTTGTGATATTTTAAATTCGTATTCAATCTGCATTGAAGCCTGCTGCATCGATTTTTTTCAAATAATTCACTGGCAAAGAGCTCCGCGCAGCGAATCACCTTTGAATTTTCGACCCCATGTTCTATTGCGAAAATGACATTTTTCTGTACGCCTGACCTACCCTTAAAGTTCGGCCACGTGTTTTTGAAACACCCTGTATAACTCAACTTTCCATCTTGGGAAAACACCGTATGTCGAATCACAGTAGGTTTCAATAATTACAGTGCAAAACAAAAGAAATTTTATATGAAATATGTTTATTTTTTTATTTTTCTCATTAACCAACATTTTTTTATCTATCCGGCATCGGCATTTTACGTTTATAACGAATAAGTGATACTTTTTTCTATATGATTTACGGATACATGAACACCTTAAGCAAACTATTCATGCCAAACAAACGAACTTCATAGTGCGATAAATACAACAAAATGCAAAATATTAATTGGGATTGCATATAAAGAGTATTAATCCTTTATAAATAAAAAGATATTCGCGAAATTACATGCATTCTTACTAGAGCTATTATTAAGATTCGAAGTTTTTAAATTAAGATGCAAATTGATAACAACCACCTGTCGCATGTTTGCAATGCTTAAAAAAACTTTTATTAGGAAAAAAGTTCACAATGACATCAATTTATCTCCCCATGCAATTTTACCTTGGTGTATATCCAATATCAATAAATAAATAAGAGTATAAAACTTTTTAGAAAGAAAGTTTCAAATTTATTACTCTTTTAAAATATTTTTAATATATACTTATTATCTCTCATCTCACAAGAAGACTGCTGTTCCTTTGTGGCCTTAGTAAAGTTTCGTTTCTTCTGTTTCGAAATCTGGGGAACGGTAGGTAATTTATTATGTATGGTCAGAATAATTTTATTATCAGGCAGTCTTCTCAAAATGACCTCAAGAAATTAAATATCCATTTTTTTTCCTTCTGCTAACATTTGAATACATGAAATGGCAATAACATCATGAGCGACAACTTTTTTTAAACGGGTTGATTTTAAACATACATATTTAAACACACGCACGGAAAAGTAAAGTTTACAGTACACAGCCGTTACTCCCCACGTAGGATCGACAACTTTTTGTCGCCAAGAGCAAGATGGCTTGGCGATGTGAGAATATTTGTTTCGGGTGAGCCATGAGCATTTTATTGTTGCATTGTGCACGCAATGCCTGCAGTGTGGTTCCGGAGAAATTTTTTAAACAAAATAGCGGCTTCGCTTTCAGCAAAGCGGGAAAATAGTAGCTTCGCTTTTTAACTGAATGTTAGGAATCTAGGTTTTTAAAAAATTCCAAGAACGAGAATTTCAATTTCAAACGATAAATTTTTTGCAAAATTTTATTCAAATTCGAAGAAATCGACCAATGAAATCGTAGATAGCACAAACCTGACCAATAAAATCGCAACGCTGAAGCACGAAATAAAAATATAACGATTTCTGCGCGAATAAGACACGTAGAGGAACATTCCTGCGCAACCAAAACAAATGTTCTGACGTCGCCAATCCGTCTTCTGCTTGGCGGTGAGGAATTGGCGAGCTAAAGCGGAGAGAAAGGGCTGTGCACCGTAAACGTTACTTTAACCAAACGCATAATATTATACTCACTTCATTCATCAGATCACACTGTATTTCTTAAGTGATTTGGTTCTTTCAGGGATGGCGAATATTTTCATTCAATTATGCAATCAATATCAATATTCTTGAATTCAAAAAAGATATCAAAAATAGCTAAGGGACTAGAACTAGTATTTAAAAATATCTTCTAAAATATTTAACAAAAACTTAAATTGCGTTTTCGTAACACAATTTTTTATTCTAAAATCTGAACCTTTACATTTAAAAAAAAAAAAGAGAAACAAAATGTTAATATTGGAAAGTTTGAAACATCGAAAATTTTACTACGTGGGAAAAGTTTTTCATTTCAAAGACAATAAATTCCAATTCATCGAAATTTCTCTCTTTGTTTAATTCAAATCTAAAAACCTAAGCATTTAGAATAAAATAACAAAATAAGTTTTGTAAAGAGATTCTTAACATGATGGTTTAACATGAATTATCTAGAAGTTGAATTTTAATCCCTAAAGAAAGTTTTATCTCAAACATTATTTTTCCTTGTTCCGTCTATAAATATAATTGAATGTTATGTTGACTTTGTTATTGAAATTTTTAATAATGAAAGGAATTGCTTCTTCAGCGATTAGCTCTGGAAACATCTTTTAAATAAGGTAACCTCAAAATTCGGTCTACCACCGTCCTGCCTTGGAATCCGTGCCATCTGATGACAGCAGCTGCAATAGCTTCGAGTACTGAGGCCGGAGTCCTAGTAGGCAATCACCTGGCCACGACCCGACCCTTCCCGAAGGAGGTACGTACTATCACTGGTGGAGGGACCTACATCCCATCATTAGAACATCCCCAGGGGGAGCGAGCGCCCGCTGACTTATCCTGCGACTACTCATCTGTGAACTCGCAGTGCCCCCTGGGGATTTTTAAATAAGTTAAATTGCCTTATTTGTTAGTTTCAGTTTCTAAATAAATTTCACACATTTGACGTTGAAAGAAAATCTATACTGAAAGAAAAAACAATTTACTTAAGTTCATGAAAGAAATTAAGTTTATATAGAAGTTTATTATTTTTCTTTTCGTAATAACAATAATTAAAATACTTTCTAAACTAATGGGAGAATTTAAACAGCCTAAAGTCATTAGAATAGGATGTGTAAAATAATGGTTGCATGAGCAAATGGAAATGTTTCTTTTCTTTTATATGATCATATAAATAAAACACTTCGACAACCTAATTATCCTTAGTTTGAAAAGAAAATGTATAAAACATGTTTTCAGACACTAATTGCCTTTAGAAATGTTTAAAAGACTCTAAACTCAGCGTAAGGTTTCCAGCCAATATATTTGAAGATAAATATCAAGCTATTTCAGAATATTTAAAAATTTCAAATTCCGCTTGGAATATTACAAAAAGATATGAAAGAAAATGAGTGCTACTGGGGGAATTGAAACTAATGCATTACATTATCATTTTCCTTAGAACATTTTTCATTTTTGTTTTGCATATTGCACTAAATGCAAATAAAATGCTTAATTAAACCTTCTGTTCCCATTTACTATGCACATGCAACGTTCGGGTCAATATGACCCGAATACTAAATACTAAGCACAGGGGCCTATGTTCTCTACGCTTTCAGAACAATATTATATTTAGAGATAAATAAGATATGTTTTAACTTAATAAACTCGATATATTTGAAAAATAATGCAATGAATATTTAAATATATGCATATGTATGTAAAGTAACAACATGAATTTGAATATATTTTTAAAAATCTTGCCTGCTTTTAATTCCCAATTTAGACAAAAAAATGATACTGATACATGTTGCTTGCACATATGTTTTTTACAATTCTTGTCTAATATATTTGTTTTATTATCATTGCTTCATTGACAGAAAATGCATTCGACAAGTTTATTTCTCATTTGTAAATTAACAAAGGATGTTAATGATAAATCATTTTGACATTTATCCTGTGTTCTTTTCACTATGTTGCGTGAACCTTTATTTGTTTAGAGATGTTGTTTTGGTTTTGCCTGAATATATGAAGCAATTAATAATTTTCCTAGTTCTTCTAAAAGCACCCAAGTAAAAAAGTCAGCAAAAAACCTTTAAAAAATCCTTCAGGAAAACTGCAGGTATTTCGGATAAAAAAACCTGCAATTTTCCTGAAGGTTTTTTGCTGACTAAAAAACCTGCATCCTGCCTGCATATTTTTGTCCGAAATACCTGCAATTTTCCTGAAGGCTTTTCGCTGACTTTTCAGATGGAAAAAAAACCTGCGTCTTACCTGTATGCTTTTATTCAAAATACCTGTAGGTAAAAAACCTGTATATACAGTTAAGTTTTTTTTGCAGGTTTTTCTGCTGACTCTTTTATCAACCTAGGTGACATTTATAAGCAAAATTCTTGCGAGATGATATTTCCATATCCTCTCTTGAATTCAATGCATAACTTTTATTGGGAATACACTTATATATTTTGCAAAATGCATATATCGTATATCCTACGAAATGTAATTTATCTACCCATTCCACAGCTTAACAAATCTCAGTATAGCATTAAGATTATCATACATGAATTAAAATCTAATCGAAAATTACAGAATTTCTGCACTTTTAAATTGTAAACATATTTATAAAAAATAAATATATTTGAATGCATAAAACTTTTAGCCTTTTCTTTTATTTGTTTTCATTCCGCTACTATTTATTTATTTCCAGAGAATAACTAAAAGGCCAGTGATTTTTTTTCCTTTCACAAATATATGTATTGAAAGTTGAGAAAGAGTATCCACAGCTCTTTTACTGGCCCTATACTCTAATAAAATTTCCAAATTTTTGTCAAGTCTGTTACTAAATGACTTATCATAAAGCATTGTGCTGATAAGAATGATGATCAGTTCTTTCCATATACCTTTTCGCCTTCAATAACAGTCTTTTTTCATGATATCATTCTGGATTGCAGACCTGAATACAAATTCCGATGCACCATTTGCAACCCTTATTCTTGATGTTGAATAGTTATCTTGAGAAGCTGTTTTTATAAAATTATCAGAATTCAGGCAGCCAGAACGCGTTGGCGGATCCAATGACAAGTTTATATTTTGATGTTTAGACTGAATATGCCGCACATCATGAACAATTTAAGTAACAATATTATCATAATCAGAAGTTTCACTTTCTTCATTTGTATGATTTTCAGGTTCAGAAACGTCTTCGACTTTGCAAAGAGGTGTTTCCATAAGCTGAGATATTTCTGTCATTCAATTATCTGGGAATCGCTATTATCTATTTTATTCACGTCATTACAGTGCCAATAGTTATTGATAAATCTTTATGCATGCTGTGTTCTCATACAACTCACAACAGCCGAAATGATTCGATACTGCACCCTACAACTTTACTGGAGATATAGTACGATGTGACCTAGTGACCACTGTCTGATCTTATCTGCTTATTCAAAACACGCTAGATGATTTTTCAGAAACTTATATTTGTCGTTTATTGTTCATTTAATAATATATTGTTCAAGTTTTTACGAGCAATTAAGTTAAAACAGAATCGGGCCATATTGACCCGAACGAAACATTAATACAATTTCAAAAACTAGACAGAAAACATTTAAATAAAAGAAAATCCTTTTCAGAGAAATAACATATCACTGTCACTAGAAATCTGTAAAACTTCTCGGTACTGCCGTTTTTTATAAGAGGTTGAAAAACGTTTCTGGTCAAATAGACCCGAACAGAACATTAGGGTTTAACTTTCTTTTGTTACCCATTGAAAGGTTTAAACAGATTTTTGGCGATATTTATTTTTACGATGTGATCAGTGCTTTGTTTTATCAAGTTGTAAATATATTATGCACCTGTCAAAGTCAAAGCGATTATTTTCTAGATAATTATCGAAAATTATTAAGTAATATTTGCAGAATTACTTTTTGCACATTATACTTTGTCTTAAGCTACAAAAAATGTCCAAACCTATCTTTCATTTAATGTTATTCAGAGTGTATTTTATAAATCGTTGCTTAACAAGCAAAACCACCAATTTCAATTTTTTGAATTTGACAGAGGAAGAGAAAATTGAATTTTTCGCAACCAACAACAAATATTTCTGAATGTTTTCACATTTGATATGAGCACGAGACCGCATGTTCCTATTATATGTGAAAAAATTCTACACATACGCATTGTCTTAGGCGAACATCATTTAAGATTAAACAGTTCAGATTCAGGACATCTAACTTTAATTTCCATCGTGACAAATCGATGTAGTCTTGCTTTTAAAAAAATTGAATGCATGCTTCATATCTAGTTCTGAGGATATGGAAAGAAAAATAATGACATATTTCATGTATTAAACGAAATCATTTGTTACTGCATATCTTTCTAGGAACAAAGTTTTATTTCTGTGTGTAATAGAAGGCAAGGATTTTACGCGTTTACACAATATATAAAAAAGATTTGGCCTAAATATAAAGAGATTATTTTCTTTAATTTCCTTATCAAAACAAATTGATTTGAAAGCAGAATACAAGAAATCAGAATTGAAGAAAGCATATAGAAATTAAGGAAACAGAATTTAATAAAGCATAAAGAAATTAAGGAAGAAGAATTTAAGAAAGCATGAAGAAATTAAGGAAGCAGAATTTAAGAAAGAAGAAAATTAAGACATATTTTTTTTATGTTTCCTTTCTGTATAATATTGTTTATTATTTATATCTATATCTTCTCAAGATAAGTTCCTTTTCATTATTTATTCTATTCAGTCTTACAAGGTATCGATGATAGCAAATTTCTGTGAAAAAACATTAGGGGAGAACCTAATAGCCGTGGCATGAATCAATCAATTTTTTTGAAAGAACGAGAAATGTCAACATATTTCTAAGTAATATACGAGATTATAAACTAGTACATAGGGAAAATGTATATGCTGATATGTGGAAAAGGTGTAGAAGAATATATTACAAAACTTATACAATTAACTGGAATGAAAACAAGTAGCCAAAGAGGCCCCATTTTTATATTTGTAAAATTCTATGTATATAAAATAGAGAGGGCTCACAGTTTCATACCCGAAACTCCCAAACCACTGGGACTAAATCTTTAAATTTGGAAGGAGGTTGCTTCTTTGTTAATAGGTGCACATTAAGAAAGGATTTTCCGAAAATTATAATTTAAATCAATTAAAAATTACCCTAAATTTTAACGTTTTTCCTCACTAACTTCTTAGTCTATTATCGCACAAAAACCATTTTTACATCATCATAAAGATTAAAGAATTAGCTTTTTAATGAAGCCAATTGAATTTCTATGCGTCGTTCTGTTTAATTTTAATTAATTTTTGGAAATGTTTTCAAACACACTTTCCAACAATGTTTTTATTGTTCTGGTCTGCAGATTTTTTCGCAGCATGTACAAAAGAGCTCCTTCACCGATTAAAAGAAAAGAAACATTATTAACTGAGAACTTACGGTGGCGAGTTGCGTTTTGAAAGTTAATTCTGTCGATATTTTGATATGTAATTTGATAAATCTTTTGTAAATTATTCATAAGTTGGGGTGCTGTCTTCATATATATTTGCATTATCAAGAAAATATCTGAAACTTGGAAAAAACACGGACTATGTAGTTGTTGGTATTTCGATGTAAAAACTCAAATTTCAACTCCAGAACCGGAATATCTACTCAAGAAAGAAGACTCAATTGAAACTAATAATATAAACATCATACATTATGTACATGGTTTACAGAAAAAAATTAAGCATATTCTAATTATGAAAATCTGGGTTATAGTAAATCTTGCTTATAGTAAAAAAAATAAAATGCCAAAATTAGATTTACGAAATAGAAGTTGCAAAATTAAATGTCATTTGCGCGCTCTTTTGTTAGCGCTGTCAGTTCGTTACATTAATAGTTTAATTTGGATTCCTGATCATTTGTCTTTCTAAAAAATGGCGGACAAGGAACAACAACATCGCCGGAATTGTTCTCACGCGAACACGAATTTCTTCTTTTATTTCTATTCTTTTATGAATACATACTAATTTTAATGGTGGACGCAGATTTAAAGTTTTTTTGTTTCATTCTTTATGATTCATTTTGTATAATTCTTAAGATCAAAATAATTTAGTTAAAGTTATGAATTTGCCCACTTAGGATATTTTTTTAGGATATCTTTTTGGGATATCTATTTAAGATGGTAAAGGTTATGTAAGACATTTAAGCTTATCCAAAGGACTTTTTAATTTAAAATAATTTGTGACTTTGAATTAATTGCTGATTTAAATAGAAAAGATTCTGTAATTCGGTGCACTTGTCAGATAAATTATTTTAATTTAAGGGGTTAAACCAAATCAAGTAAATAAAAATTCTTCTGAAATTATTAATAAGTTTTAAAAGAATTAGCTTTCCGCTATTTCAAAAAATCGTTTGGGATAATTTTCAAAAGCTATGAGATCCAAAAAATATTTCGTGCAGCAGATTTTGACATTTAAAGTAACAATAAAGGCACAGATAATTTTGTGTTGGAATTTCGTCGATTGATTATCTATATAAATGAAACTGAAACAAAAAAAATGCTAAATTAAATTCCATTTCATTCTTAATAATTACTAATAACTTACTGGGAAAATTAGCTTTCGGCGGTTTTTAAAAATCATTTGGCTCACTTTATGTTTTCTTTTTAATCAAACGTTTCACGATAAAATTATTTTGTTTATAAAATAATATTTTATAAAAATATCTAATACTTATACCATGCGAACGAAGTCGCGGGTATCAGCTAGTATATCATAAATTTGCAAAGGATTAGATAGAAAACTCTGTATAATGGATAATACGCACACATAAAAATAGATTTTTAATATTTTTTAAAATAAAATGATGCTGCAAATACTATGGTAGTTAAAATACTGTACCTAAAAATTAAATGTATATTCAAACAATCCAAATCTTAAGTGTCGTATCGAAGAGTTCGAAGATATTATTTAATAACTTAACGCTTCATTCAACTATAAAAAATAATCATTTCTAATTCAAAAATTAAAACTGAAGTTAAAAGTGAAGTTGTAAAAAAAAATCTTTATTCCTATAAAGCCAAACCATTAACAAATATAGCAATTGAGAAGCACGTATTCGCCTTCCCTGCAAAAATGTATTTATTAAAATGAAATAATAAAAAGAAGCGCATTTTTTAGTTTAAAAATTTAGGGAATTCTCGCAGACTATGATTTCTCAACTCTAGAACAGTAACTCGGACGCACGTCTTCTGAGGGATTAAAATTTTTTATTTTTATCACGAAGTCCACTCGAGTTGAAACTTTTCCAAAATTCGATACTGTGGAAAATAAATGCAACGGAGCTATAAAAAAGGGAATATTTAGACTTTAAAGAGATTAACAATAGACAAAGCAGAATTTTGTCGAACTTACTTTTGTTAGTTTTCAAATGCATTCAAATTTGGTACCAATTCAAGTTATCAAGCAGGTACGTTTCATTCAACTACTGGATCGATTTATTGAAAGACGGTTTCACAGCAAAATAGGCTCTTTTTTTTCTTTACCTTTAATATTAGATTCTAGGTGTCATTCTAAATAACACGATATTCTGCAAGGATTCGGATCAATGAATTGTTTATAGATGTTTTTCTGAAACTTAAGTTTAAATATTCTTTAAGTAATAATAAATTAAGAGTTGAAATAGCAGAATTGGAATTGCAGAATGGATGATATAACTGAATCGAAAGTGATAAGAGATATTTGTAATAATTTAATTGTATAACTATGCAAAAGATGTCTGAAACTAAGCCTTGAAAATAAGTAATTTGTTGTTAAATAATAATAAAATGATTTAATTAACATTTATCAGAGTAGATTTTACCACGTGTATGTAAGATTGTAGCTGTATTTTTAGACGTTAAGTTATATTTTCACAACTATATAAGAAATTTATTCAGTGTTATGATTCTGAAGTTAATTTGAAGCATGCAGTATTTTATCAAAGAATATTTTTTTAAAAACTCTTTCTGTATCTCTTGAACAATCAAATATATTCTCTTAATATAAATTGAAACGCATCAAAAGCATATGAGTAATCTAATTATTTTTTTTTTAATTTTCAGTAAATGTTTAAGAATATAATGTTCGTTATATATCTCCTGAGTATTCTTAATTTTTGAAAGCAATAATTAGAAACATGTCTATAATTTAGTTTAGTTATAATAGCGTCTCATTCTTGAAACTACACGAGAGCTATTTTGGGACGGAACTCGTAAATTTCAACCGTGGTCAGATGACGAGGACAGCATCTGTACTGGAACCCTATCTCCAAGCCACACCAACAGGACTACGTTTGTCTGCATTTTCAGTCGATGGTTTTAAATCTATCAACTGCAACTATCAATAGTTTCGAAACTATTGACTGGATAATAATTGATACTATTACCGATAATATTTTCTTCCTTGAAATACTATTCTTGAATATGTATCTTTTCTTTTCAATATTTATAACGATATTTTTAGGAAGCCTTGCAAGATCTGTTTGTAAAGATTTTTTTTAATATTTAGGAAAATCTATCTTTATAATAACAATTTCACTTAGTATAATGCGAAATCTTTACCTATTAAAGGGTCTTCGTGTTTTAGCAAAACATGGAAATAAACGATCTTTAAAATAATTAATTGCATATTCAAATACTTTTAAAAATAATTTTAAAAAGGGATTGTATCAAAAGACTTTATCTGCTATGTTAACACTCATTCTTTAATCACAATCTTAATTTTAATAGATTCTAAGATATTTAAGAGGATTCATTTTAATATGGCATTTCAAAACTTTTTTCTTCTTTATTTTGTTTTTATATTATTATCTGTAGGCATCGACGGAAAATAGAGAATGAATGATTTTCTTACAAAATCATTTCAATAGAAGCTTTAGAAAAAGATTTCCCTTTCATTCCAATATACATTCGCACTCTAAATAAAATACCTGCAAAGTCTAATCGGCAATATTTAAGGCCAATTAAATGCCTTAAAACTAATTTTCTTATAACACAAATGTTTTTCACGAAAATAAAAGCAGTTTTTTTGTCGAATAGAACGGCTCTTTTATTTTCAAAAAACGTTTATTTTTATAACTGGTGAGATTTTCTCATCCTAACCCACCGCAATTATTTTGAAATTACTGTATCTGCAATGAAAAAAATAAGTTTAGCGATTCCACATTGAAACTGCATCGCCCCCAAATCTACTTAATATCAGAGCTTCCACAGAAAATGAATTTAAGATAAACTGGCTGCTTCTGAAACAATTAAAACAGTTTCTGCCCCATGCTATAAGAAAAGAAATCATTTGAAAGCACCACTTGTTATGTTCTAGCTGCCAAAGTAAAATCATAAACTAGAGGGTCAAATAAGTACGCTGACCAGAAAATACTTCAACCAAAAGGCAATTTCTTTAGGAAAGTTTCAGATTTAGGTTTTCAGATCATTTTGGAAAGGTTAAACATTGTTAAGAATAAAAGATACCGTTTTGAAATATCTTCTGAAGAAATCTTCTTTGAAATATCTTCTATGTGACTTAGCATGTCCCAAATTTATATTTCCACTATGACTCTTATTTGAATGAATATTTTTTTAAATTCCAAACTTATATTTTTGTTATGAAATTTGGATTGAAATGAATAGACATCTTTCTCCAGAAAAAATTGGGCAAAGATCATTCATCAATGAATCAGATTCCCTGCATATTTCAAATCAGAACCTAAGAATGAAAATTTTGAATTTCCTCTATCAACACAAAGAATACTCAAAAAAGCTTTACAAATCGAAATATTTTAAATCAAACACTTAGAATTCTTCAAGGCGGAGACAAATACTTTTGATAAAACTTAACTGCTTTGCCCGTTTGCCGTACACGCGCAACTTCTGGTACTTGTTTTATCTACTCGTACAGTGTAAGGACACGTAGAACTTGTTTTCTTCAATACAGTTTAACCCGCATTTTATTTACTTAAATTTGTTTAGTATGTAGTAAATAAATGGCGTTACAAACCAGGATTAATTTTGACGTCTTTTAATGACCTTGTCAATTCCATTGTATTAATTTGCCATTTCCCCCGATTTATTAATTGTGTGGCATATGTAGATCATGTGATTGACTATCTCCGAGACATATGGAGCATAATATGAATGATAATATTGTTACAAAAATGTACTGACGCTTTCCTGCCTTTTTAGACTTATGGTTGGGTAGAGAGATTTACAAATGTTCTTACTAGCTGCCTGGGGAGGTCAGGCCTATGCCGCCTGACATTGGCGACTTCGGCAACAACACTTGGTATTTTGAGTATTCTTGAATTTTGGCCATATTTATACTAGAGACAGAATTATCAGGAATCTTCGACTGTGCTCAGTCGTGTCTTTATTCCTTTTTTCCGGGATTTGACAGAAGGAAAATACTCTCTCGCGTTTCTCTACAGTCTTATTTAATCCAAACTCAAACAAATGCACATAATGCATCTCTGTTTCTTTCGAGACATTCCGAATACCTTTTATAAATACTCGCCCAACAATTTCGGCATTATACCTTCATACGCCCAACTGCACGTGTGACAGTTGAAGTAGTCCATTACGCATTCAGTTCGGGACATCTCATTTAGGCAAATGATTGTAGCATTGAAACTTTTATAATTTCTTTAGGAAGGCTGGAAGGAAAAGTAAATGTATCAAAATAGTCTGTAGACCCCTCAAATAGTTTCCTTTCTGGAATTGGGATTATATTTCCTCATGAGCAAAAGTAAAATAATCTTTTTCTTTAAATGTCTTTTTATTTCATATGGTCGAAATAATTATCTACGATTTGCTATATAGGAGGTAAATCCTGCAATGAAAATACAAGAAATACATATGTCAAAAAATTTAAAATTTATTTAAAATTAAATTAAATAAAAATTTAATTTATGAATTGATTAATTGAAATGAATGAACCTGTAAAAACATTTCTAATTTTCATAAGATTTAACATATTTTTATACTGATCTCTAAACATATTACTAAAATGTTTTTCTTTGTTTTTATTTTGACAGTTTTCTTTGTTAGGCCTATAGTTTAGCAACGGATTCCGAAACCTTCCGCGCTTTTGCGCATGCGCCGGGAGGAGTTGTTTTCATCAAAATAGGGAAAAAGTGAGGAATGGAAGGGGACATGTTTAAATTTTACTTAGCGTGATCTAACAAAGAACTCCGGAAATGAGCTCATATGACTCATTGCCTGACACCCCTTTCCGGTGTAAAATCGTCCAAAAGTAGTAGTCTCGGAATCCGTTCCTAAACAGTAAACGCTCTTATAACTAAACAGTCTGACTTTTCATTCAAATCCATTTATTTGATGAGAAATAGTTTATGGAGTTACATAGATTTTCTTCGATGTCCATTAGACGTTCACACACCGTTAACCAATAGAAATTAATTATATAAAAGTAAATGTACAGAATATAAGATAAAATGTGAATTAAAATAAGTAAATATCATTTTTAAGTGGATGACTATGGCTTATTTACGTCTTTTTCCATTTATTGATCAGAAATAGTAAGTTTAATATCATCCTTTGTTTTTCCTACATTCTCATGTAATCACATTCCCTGCAGAATATATCATTTCTTTCCATTCATTTTCCTACGTTTATGAGTCTTTTAATTTTGTTCCTGTTTATGTTTTATTTAACAATTTGCTTAATTCTTCTCCCCCAAGTAAAAAATCTGAATCATTTATTGAAATGAAGCCTTCAGGATTTGTAGAAACCATACGCTCTGAATGAAGAGCTAACCTGAATTGAATGGTAGGTAATTACCTCTTAAGTAAACTGATACTCGATGCATCTTCGAAGTAATTACATCTCAATTACGCCAAGCCACATCTGAACGAAAGTTCATACAGGCTGACTAGAGGAAAGCATTTAATAAGATTTTCTCCACTTTCATTTTGAATGCATGTGCTACTGAGCTGTTAGGAGTGGTAGCGTTTCTGATTAACTTCAAACTAGAAGAAACATTGATCTTTGAACTCGAAAAGAAAGATATAAAGGATAATTTATGGCTAATTTAAGGGATAATTTATTATTTTACTTTCTATTTAGATGGTGGATTTTCTTTTAGAACGAACATCAAATAAAAAGAAATGAATTAGTTTTCTTAATAAATATATTAAATGCTACAATGTACTCATTCAGTATCATTTATGAATGAAGCAATCTTATTTGTAAATAATAAACAAATAGTATCAAATAGAATTGAAAAGTAAGCGAATTTATATAACTTATACTAAAATATTGTTGTCATGCGTTATTCATATTATTTTTATTTGTCTATTTTATTTTTATTTATCATTATTGTTTCTAATTTGTTTTTGATCTCAGCACTTTGTAGGAGCATTTTATTGTGGCAGGGTTTAAATTTTAAAAATCAAAATAAGATATTCTATTTGTTTTCTTCATGACTTTTGAATGTGGAAAATAAATATATATTAAAATAAAAAAGCTATTATTTTAATTCTTTCACCGTCATATATAATCAATATTGAATACAATTTTGCTATCTAGACTTTTGGCGATACATTTTAAAGCCTTTCGCCAATTATTTTCCTTTGCACTTATTTGTACATTCAGTTCATTAAATAACACAACAGCTCAAATATTGTGAAGGGAAATATGCATTATGAATGTTTTTTTTATTAAAAGAACAACCGTTTTGACTGCTGGTACTCTGAACTAGTGATATACTGGAGAAAACTTTCGTATTCTTAGCCTAACGTCATTTGTTGCAAGAATTTTTTTCAGGAAAGAATACTTTGTGAATAAAAAGAAGTGAATCAAGTACTCTATTATTATACATTGTTGGTGGGAAAATACATTGTACAAGCCATCTGAAGTAAAATGAAAAAAAGTTCGCTATGAAAAGTACACAGGGTTTAATTCAAAAGGCACCAGTTTATCTATGTGACGGATTTTGAGAATTATATCCTTAAAATCTTAAAGAAGTGTTATAATTAACAAATTTGTCGTAGATTCAAAAATTATCGATATTTCTAAAGATTAATTGATAAATTAAGATTTAATATTAGAAAAAAATTAAAAAATTAGTTAAATGTTGGATATTCAGTCCGTTGTAAGATTGTGAAATTTTAACGAAGGCATGAGTGCATAAATGCTTCAGAAAGCTTTCCAATAGACGCTGAAAACATCAAGATTTCGAAAAACAGTAAACGGGGCTTTATTCATACTGGAAAGTGCGGCGTTATAATTGTCAATTAACTTCACACAAAATTTAAAGAATATTAAAAAAATTACGATACAACTATGTCTTTCCAAAGTGTCCTCTAATCTGAAAGAACAAGGTTAGAAATGATAAATTCAAATAGGCCTCATTTTATTTTTCACCTTCTTTAAAAATTCTAGATTTCAAGAAAATCAATGGAATATGTTATTATAATTTGTCTTTATTACTCTAAATATCTATAAACTATTTTTTCTCCATTTAGCAAGTCAAGGTGGGGGGCTTGTTTGAATCTAGACTTTGTGTCCTGAAGAAAACTGGTTCGATACCCAATTCCACGAACGATTAACCGCTTCGTGCAAGATAAATCAATCAGAGGTCAAATGTTTTCCCTCTCGGATAAAATGGAAACTTCGAGAACGCGGTTGCCAGCTCGTGTGTCGTCGTCGTTATCGGGTAACACATCAAAACTGCGGTGTTTGTCCGAAAGTAGCCGTTGCTTATCTTTAAACAAGACTTTAATTTAATCTTTACTATTAATTTACTAGGATTTTATATTTTAGGACTTTAATATAAATGAATTAAAACTGAACTCGTCGTTTGACGGAAACATTTACAAAAAGAGGCATGCTTCCATCAAATGTGTGGGATTAAATGCTTTTCTAAGAAAATAATTTCACATTTCGTTAAACAATTTGAAAGCTTTTAAAAAAAATTTGTTAACTTCTGCAGATAGTTTATACCTTGACAACATAAACCGAAGATAACTAATTTTATATCCTTAATAAAAATATTGCGTTTTATCAACAGGATTAATTCAATTTGTTTATACCTGCATCTCTACTAATAATGTAAGCGAATGTCTGTCCATATATGCGTCATTTGGTACTCTACAGGTCAGACAGAAATATAATTTGGTAGGTGAAAATGCAAACCTCAGAGCGACATTTTCAAAATTTTAATTAATTAAAAATAATGTTAAATTTAGAATTTCTCCTTGAAAACTTTAGGAAATATTATCTCACATAAAGATTATATTCACTATGCTTATTATTATGCAATCATATCTTTTTATTATATAATTAGGTTAAGTTTTATATAAGCGCTTCCATCTAGGGATGGGAAAAACCTATCGGTTTTAACCGAAAACCGTTTTTTTGTTTCGGTTAACCGGTTTATTCGGTTATTTTTTTGTTGGATATTATAAATAATATATAACCGACAAAACTGGTATATATTAATAACCGGCATATACTATATATATACCGGTTATTTCTTTAAATCCAATAACCGGGTGAAAAAAAAACGGATCGAAAGACAGGCTCGATTTTAGGTTCGATTAGACTAAAATTTACCAAGTTATAAAGTTTTGAATTTCATCATCTTAGGCCAATCACCGAGAACCGCTTAACAGAGGCGCCTGTTGGTTGGCGGATTACTAAAAGAGTCTTTATGAATAGATAAATATTGGCCAATGGATTGATTTCCTGCAAAAACAATACTAATAAAAAAATTGTCTACAAACAGCGCTTGTTTTTTTTTTCATAAAAAAACTCCGAAAACCGGTTATTTCAAAAACCATTTATTTTGAGCGGTTATAACCGTTAGGTTAAACCGGAGGTGAAAAATCCTGATTTGCCGAAAACCTGTTATTTTTGCAATAACTGCACTACCTACCTCCATCCAAGATGGATGTAGTTTGTATTGCATTAAAAATTGTGTCCACGAAAGAGCTACATTATTCTAAACATTAATAACAAACATACGAAAAGGTGTAGTGCAGTTTGCGGCAAAAGAATGAAGAAATCTACGAAAAGAATGAAGATCTTTCTTGGACATCCTGCATTTATTTTTTTTCGAAATTTTTCTTCCGTCTGACGAGTGTAAAACTATACACCTTTTGAATAAGCTGGGCCAGCGTGAGGAAAAAAAGATTGGTTGACTCAAGTGACTGTTTTAGAGAAGATTTTGAGTAATTCTTCTTTGTTTTTAATGGATTTCCTTACTACATATGTTTCCAAGCTTCAGTAGCTGCCCATCTTGAACTTTGAGTTTAGATGTCTCAATGGAAAATTTTGTTAAAATTATTTCAATATACTAATTCAATCATAAAACTTTTAATGAGTATCATTTTCATATTTTTATTATTTTGTTGCGTTTCTCAATGGTATTGTATAATTTTATTGTGACCTGATGAACACTCTAGAAATTCCGTGATTTCAAACAAAATTTGGTGATTATTTTTTTATTAACGTCATTTAAATTTTATCCTTTCTGTCTCTTCATACAATACTTGATATCCTGCTTATTTTATGTAGTGCTCAGTCTTTACTTATTTCTGTGTTTTTTATATTATTATTGGAAGATAATTAAAGCTTTAAGGCTAAAATATCCCTTTTATCACTCAATTTCGTATATCTCTTTCCATTTACGTTCTCCTATTTTTATTGCTTTATCAAATCACCTAAATTCCCTTCTTTCGTTGATTAAAAAATATCCTTGGATTAGGGTACGAAGCATAGACTGAAATGAATTACCATCGATATTTTGCACACGGAAAGTTCGCCAAAGGCCTGAGAGCTTTCATTAATACAACCTTTAAATATTCACAACAGAACATTCAATTTCTTCGATTCTTGAAAAGTTAAAAGTTCTACTTTAATTAGAAGGGTGATAGATGCTGTGTATTGCACTAGCATCACTCAGAAAGTTCGTCATATTTACTTCAAGATAAATTGGAATTTATATTAAAGTAATGTTCCAATTAGTTAATTAAATACCAATTAGTTTATTATTGAATTTGGAAACTAAACATGCTGCCTACAAGGAAAACTTTTCCCAGACGCAGCAGTTTTATCAGCTATTTTTAGAAACATGTTTTCGATCTAAAATTAATTTATGCTTAAAATTCTTGCCAATTTATTGCTGAGAAAGATGATGGGAATAATATGGAAATATGATAAAGCTGATAGGGCTTGTTTTAATAATCTTTTTGGATTCCACAGAAAGACGAGAGGAGGACCATTATATTTTAATAATATATTCTAGAAATTACTATTTTAGGATTTTGGAAAGCATTTCCCCAGAATATGAATATTTTGAGCACGGTAAGTAGATAATTCATTTAATAGCTTTGAAGGAAAGACGTTATGCATTGAACTGTAATTGGAATAAATACTTTTAAAAGCCTCTGCATAATGCGTTGTTATATAAGGCACTTAACTGTTTCGATTTCTCTGCTATATAATTAGATAGCCTCTTCGGTTTCGGGAATATGTTATCTTTTGCATTCAATTAAAAAAAATCCATGGAACAATATGTTTATAGATTCCATGATATTTTTGTATACGTAGATTAACTGACTTACTTATTCAGTACGGGTTATATACCAAATTTTATTAGTGTGTGTACTTGAGCATTTTTTGTACTTTCTTCAAAAGTGGAATGTCATTAAAAATATGATGCTATAAAATTGAATCAAGAGTCATTGTTAATGCCTAACACAAAACGAGTTTCAAGTCCAAGTGCCTTCCTAAGATATCACTTCCATAATTTTTCTCTTCAGTCTTATCATTAAACATTGAAAGTAAAACTTTGAACCAGGAAATAATACTGGAGTGTTAAAAACGTTCGTTTTCAAACTTTCCTCTCTCGTCTGTCAGATAATGACGAACTTAATTTCATATAGCAAGAAGCGTCGAAAAATAAAAAAAGTGTGGTGATACATAAACGTGACCGACGTGCAAGCAACGGAAGTCGATACCAATACTAGCAGGGCTATATCAACCAAAAAAATTAAACATGAAGTTAAACCAGCTGGAGTGGTCTCCCCTAAACTTTCTCGTATACTTCCCAAAAAGGTGTCATTTTCTATCTAACTAGGGTTGCCATACGTCCCGTATACTATTTGTCCCGTTTGCTTCTAAACTCTGAGTCATTATAATTTTAAATTGACCTGCACCCATTTTTATGATTATGTGTAAAAGGAAAAGGATAACAATTAAAAATATTGCGTAAGTTCTCAATTTTTACGCGCGCTGAGGTACCACAACTTTTTTTAAAGTTTTTGAGAACGAAATCTTTCTACAGATATCATGCAAGATTTCACCATACCTTCCACCTGGAGAATGTCAGAACGAAGTTTCGGGTTCATGGGGTTGCCATAATTTCCGAAGCGCGTCCGAAGCTACAATTTCCTTCGTAGACCGCTAAGGTCAAAAGCCAACTATACTATCTTAAGTAAAATAAGCGAAATGCTCGCCGACACACAGTCGCAATGTGCATTTTGAACTAGATATGCAATTTGGACAACTTTTTTTGAACGGATTGAAACGAAATTTGAGCACAGATCGATAATTAATATTATCAAACGTCACACCGATTATTTTTTATCTAAGCCAAAGGGTTTACGAGATATAATTTTTACAAGTATGCGATTATACAAACCGACAGACAGTCAACCCTTTCACGGATTTGGCCCAAAATTGTATACGGACCTACATTCACGATGATAAAACTGTGTGTACCAAATTTTATTCATCTAGCTATTCAAATTTTTGAGTCATAGTGTTCACATAACCGCGGACAAACAGACTTCCCGGAGACGGATTTTGTCCAAAATTTGATGGAAACCTTCAAATTATGTTTAAAGATCACATACCAAATTTCATCCCCGTAGCTCTAATAGTGTTCGAGTTATCGTGTTCACAGACACACAGACAGACATAATTGCAAAATTGTGTTTTTCGGACTCAGAGAGGTCTAAAACGTGGATATTCGTCAAAACCTCGAGTTCGAATTTTTTGATGATTACAATACATTCTCTTTGTATACTTCGTATAAGAGAAAGTAAAAAAAGGCATATCTCCATTATAAAAAATGCTCGAAATTCTTTCCATACCCCACAGGTTTCACAGTTTTAATGTATGGATTTTCGGACACTTTCAAATTGCGCAGCTGTGCCACGAACATGTCACGTCTTTCTGAAGTCCCGGCGACGAGCTTCATGTCCGGCGTTATGAGTGTATCGTAAACCATGGATATCATGCATCCTCACAGGAACCAATACATGGGGTTGCGATCGGGGATCGCTGTGGCCATGCGACATTGTCGACTGTGCCAATGTAGCACCAAATTAGGCCTCATCATGCTGAAACCACATATGTGAGAGCATAGATGCTGAAACATCATTCATCAAATTTGGAAATACCTCTCCTATAAAAGGGCGGTAATCCTGGAAAAGGCGTTAAGATAGTAGGTAAGCACCTATTAAAAAGTCATCGATAATACTGTAATGAAATAGTCTTGTGGGTGTACGTGAATGCAATGCAATAAGCAGGATTAAAAAAATAAAGCTACTTGTTTTATGAATATTCCAAGTAAAGAAACGTAGCAC
Organism: Araneus ventricosus; assembly: GCA_013235015.1. NCBI lineage: Eukaryota > Metazoa > Arthropoda > Arachnida > Araneae > Araneidae > Araneus > Araneus ventricosus. The sequence continues at coordinate 296,895 of BGPR01000493.1, forward strand.
AAGTATTAACACAGCACTAGTAAAAATTCACAACAGAGACTACCAATAAATCTCAACGCAGCGCTCAAAGGTTTCTTGTTAGCTCACCAGCTTGCTTGTTGATGAAATTCCAACTGACTCTTCTTGGCTTGAGAGCTTGCTTTTATACCTTTCAACAGGAAGTGACTTCATTACGTAGGAAGTGATGTAATCTCTGGAAAGTTCATGAAACCAGTAAAAATTGGTTGAATGTTCGAGGTCCTTCTAGAAAATTCCTTTTGTCGCCAAAGTTGCCAACTTTGCCGCCAAGTAGCCAAAATGGTCCCCAACGTCGCCAAATTTATCGCCAAGTCGCCAAGTTTAGCATCTCAGGGAAACGACTTTATAGCTTTGTAACATTATGTTTATTGTTACGCTCTCCAATTCGCCTGTGAATATCGCTGTCTGGCTATAGCAGATCGCATCTCTGGATACAAATTTCTTTGAAAACATTTTTCGTCATTTTCTGACAGACAAGGCCCGTTGGGTTTGTAAATGACGTTTTTGGACACCCTGAATACAAATTTTGAAATCAATAGTTATTTAACGGAAAAAAGAATACAGGATGGGCTGTTGAAGAGAAATGCATTCGACCTTTTATTTGATGTCGTCGCATAACGAAAGGAAAAATTTCCTCTCTTTAGGAACAGCGTGTCACGAAAAAGCAACCAAGGATGAGAATCGAATCATCTATTATTCATAGAGTCTGCTGAGGTTTATGGATCCTTAACTTTAAAAGCAGATCTCATTTCTAACAAAAATTGAATTTCGTGCAATATACGAGTATAATAGGAATTAAAAAAAATATTCACTAAAAGTGGTCAAAGTTTTGATGAATGTGTTGACATTCACAAAGCGAAAGCATTTAATGAAATTAAGTGTATATCAAAAATATCCGCTTTTATTTGGTTTCGTCCAGAAAGTATGTCTCCCTGCGGTCGGAAAGAGACAAAAAATTTCATGAATTGCGTACTGAAAAAAAATAAAGCACTCTTTCGTCTACCTATCAATAAAAGAACCACTGCAACTGAAGCACATGTTATATTGTGAGACAAATATTTGTACACAGGTTTTGAAGAAATCAGCTTCTTGAGTCAGCTTCTGACAGCTGTATGTCTGTAGTCGTCACTGGGGAAATTCTGTCCGTCTCTTCTCAGGTGCTGAAATAGATGGTAGTCGCTGGGAACAATATCGGGACTGTAGGCAGAAAGGCCCAACACCTCCTAGAGGAACCGCTGCAGTAGTTGTGTGCGCAGAGCCGTATGAGGACAAGCGTCGTGGAACATTACACTGCCAGCATACCGCCTATAGTCCTGATCTTGTTATATTGATGATCTTATGAATTCTAGATTACAATACCATTATTTTCTTCTCAAGATTATCAGTTAATCCATTAATTATATTAAATTTTATTTTCCGACTAAATGCACAACCTACTAGTACATTTGTGATATGATTTCAATATTCTACAATGTTTATAACAATAAATTATAAATAAAAGATTTAAAAGTAGAATATAATAAAAAAACATTTTATTCTTTAACAAACTAATGAAAGTGTGCATTTTATAACTATTTTTATCCGAATTTCTCAATCTTTTTCTTTATATTCTTTGTGAAGAAAGATCTTTAGATAGCATTTTTATACGTATAATGTACTTTGGTATGGTCCTTTGTCAGGACTTGCTACTATGTATCCTTTTTGCATATTGATTGAAGCCAATCACTTTGTCTAATGCGGTTGCTGAAGATCTATGGTTTGAAAGTGAGGATTTTTGAAATATTTTCTTAGCATTTATGACTGGCAAAGTTAAAAAAATAAGAAATGTCTTTTGCAGATTCTTCAGAATTTGCATCCAAACTGAAAAAAAAATATTTCAATTTACACCAGAGGTATGGGAACATACTACAGGATTTTATTTGAGATAAATACGATACTATTTTTTCGATAAGACGTCATAATTGCATAGTAGCATCCGTATTAATAGTATATTAAAAACGTCTATTGCGCAAAAACAATTGCAAAATATTTTTTCATGTTGCAAAGTATAAGTAAAATTTTCCAAGACTATAATACATTTTGAAAAAGAATATAACATTATAAATACACAGGTTTATTCTATTTAGTTCAATATTTCCCAAAAAATAGAAGTTATTGGAATATTATTTAATATTGACAACTTATGTTCCTCTAAGATCAATTTCTTAAATCTTCATAGAGGCATAGTAGTGCTTGAGAAAATTCCCTGGTGTAAATATTTTTAATTAAACAATTTTTAATCGATTTATATTTTTCAGACAGCAATATTGAAAAATTAAACCTACATGTCAGAGTTATAGGTTATTTCTGAAACAGCACTTTTCCTGATTCATAATTTGTATTTACCTGACAGAGATATTTTTTCGTGACATTTAATGGAACACAATTTTGATAAAACAGAAGGATTTTTAAAATGACTCTAAACAAATTAAATAAAAAATTCGGGAAAATAATTTAAATGAGTTAAGCATCCAATATTGTATATAAAACTCTTCATTCTACCAACTGACTATTTGTATTTTGTAAATGGAAAAATTTTCTTCGCATGTGAAAATGAATGATTAGACAAGAAATCATTGTGATTGATTACAATATTAGTCCTAGATCTATATATAATCATTATAACAAAACAAATTATAGGATATTGTCTCTTCCGGAGATTAGGCTATTCCTTTACTTTTGTCAAATATCAGGAAGCATGCATTATTCAAAGCACGTACTTCAATAACAGGAAGAAATTCCTAGCAGAGTGAAGAATTAAAGGAAGGAATTTTTGAACAGACACGCACTGATGAAGCTGGAATTCGAATACCGCTAAAGACACAAAGCTATCATAGCTGAAATCAACTGAATATTCATACGCCTTACTTCAAGATTGCAATTAGTTTATTCGCAAGAATGTGCTAGAATTAATTGGAATTTTCGCCTGAGCAGCCTCATAATAATCTTAAGTAATTGGAAAAGGATGGTTCTTTAGTGAAATTCTTTCCTTTCACAATATAACTCCCATCGGAAAATAGTTAAAAAGACATATGTCTTTGAGATGCGCAATACAATACATTGAATGAAGCTCCTAGCCGAATCTCCCAGTTAAAATGTTCAGCAGAGTATTGCGAATATACATTTTAATTGTTGGCTTCAACAATATTAATAGATATGCCGCATGATATTTGAAATGCATTAAAAAATTCACTTGGTGAAAAAAAAAGAATCACAGTTCAGAATCTATTTAGTTTCAAGAATTTTTGAAGGTGATATTGCTACTCTTCGTAGTAATTTAATCATCTGCAAAGATTTCGTTATGTATATGTTACAGTCAATGCGATTAATCAGTTATTATTTATGCTAAAAGTTTAAAACAAACTGTTTATTATAAATAATAATCGACTATTATTCATACTCACCGGATTTTGTACTGTAATTGTAACATAAAGGGTCCCAGAAACTATTGTCCGGATTTCTTATGTAATAATTTTTCATTTCGGAACATGATTAAAATTTTTAATATATAAAGTACAACCCAAAAAGATTCTCTAGGAACATAAAGTTCAGCAATTTCTACGTGGCAGCTTTTCACTGCATGTAATCCATCGAAACTTGCCTGGAAATCGAGTCCAATCTCGATGAGTTAACGTGCCACGCAAGCTGCCACAACTTTAGCATTAAAGGTTTCTTGATAACTGTCACCTCTTGGAAGTTTTGCTGTTCTTATTTCGTCCACGATACTTAAGAGATCTCGTATGAAGATTACATGCATTTTACTAACTTAAACATAGTAACTTAAATATTATGTGAGCTTCTGGAAGTTACGTTCAAACGAAACAGCTGATCCCGCATAATGTCCTTCTAAAACATCTTAAGACACTTTCGACAAAGTAGCTTAGTAACGCATCCATGTTTCTAAGATATCTGATAGTTTTAGAAACAAATTCTGCAAAATGTTTAAGTGATACTTTCTAACAGTTCATTATCGGAAAAATCGTTTGCACCATGAAACTACTTCTGCTGAAGACATTAATTCTGAGAGAGAATATTTTCGTCATATAACACATGTTTCCAATGTTGTCTAATTACAGTAGAATCGACTATCCGGTCTATTTACAAAAATAGATCGCTGCAATTAAATGATTAAATTTTCTAAAAGTAGAAGCAGACACATGTCAAGGACTTTGCTAAAAACTAAAAACTGTCACTTTTCACTCTTTCATCTGAAATAACATTTTCACACAAGTGCAATCTTTTATTAATAAAATAAGTTTAAATAATTTTTATAAGAACTACGCCTCCGTTTAATGTTAATGCTTTGCTTATTTTTAAAAATCCATTTGATATGAATGCATTCAATACAATATACATGATTTCATGTTTCCTGCAATTAAGTAAGACGTTATAAAATTTATCTTCAGGCATATATAGCAATTTTATTCTTTGATTTCCGTTTTTAAACAACCGAACTTTAAGTCGAATGTCAATGGGGACTGAGCTTTAGTTTAGTTTAAGTCATATTAACATCTCATTTTTAAACAACTGAAGGGGAATTTTGGACGAACCTCGTAATTCTGAGCCGCGGTCAGATGACGACAACGAGATCTGAGTTAGCGCCCCTCATCTAGCTTCCGAAACACACCAACAGGTGGAAGCTTAACCCACGTCAGACTTGGTGCGCACAAGAACAACAAACAGGGCGGAACTTCGGTGGAATCTCGTTTCGAACCTGGAACCTCTAACTTCGAAGCTGAAACCTTTCCACTAAGCCGCCGCTGTCCATTGGATCGCAGGACATGTCATCATAAAGTGCAGTTTTCTGAAGGTGTAATGATTTTTGTACTAATGACTAAGTGCGAATGGCCTGATCGAGGTATGTAAGCTTTGCTCATATTCACATGCTTAATGTCACTGTAATACAAAATACATTCATACCCATACGCATTTGTCATTCGATTGTAAATTTATAGTCTACTAACCATTTTCTGCTGATATAAATTGTGTAACTAGGTGTTGCGCTTGCTTGGAGGATTTATGACACGAGGTCGCTTGTTTTGTCGTTTCTGTTTTACTCAACAACACACAGCCGCTAATTTTTTGTGGACAGATTTATTTCATCTTACACAGTCAACCCTCCACTAGAGAAATATGAAAGTTTTATTCGTAAAATAACGCCTCTGGAACCACAACCCCACTTTCATTCAGGAGTGCAGTCAAAAAAATTCACATACCTTATTCATCATTTTATTGATTACACATTTACAAAACTATTGAAACTGAAGAAATAACTATGCATTAGTGATGAAGAAAAACAAATAAATCATAAAATTCAAAATGTGTAAACTAACATAACTGAAACCACCAAAATAAATCAGAGAGAGGCGACTTAGGAAAAAGCAAGAAAATTCAATCAAATTTTGCATTAAACGACATGTAATATTTCACATAATACACAATTTTATCCATGGCTTTGAATGATTTATTACTAGTGTTAATTACTTATAAGCGTAATCAGTTCGGTAAATTAGAGAAATTCTATACTGCAAGATAAAATCTTTTTTTAATGTTTTTATATTAGAAAATTGATACCAAAACATTTAAGCATTAAAATCGTAGTGGGGCGATATCAATTTTTTGCGTGTGTGTGTGAAAAGGCATTTACACTTTACGAGCATGCATCAAGATAAAATATCCTGAAAGAATATTACACTTCTTGATACTATCTGCCGTTCAGCAGTTTAGCGAATGGTGAAAAAGTGAAATTGCTTTTTGATAAGCTTTGATATTTTTTCCTGATACATTCTTTCCAGAACTTTTTTACAAATTGAGAAAAAGTTTCAGAATTATAAAATAAAGAAAGAAGAAGACTTTGGAAATTAAATTTGATCGAACTATTATCGCTCAATATTTTCTTTTTGTATATTGGTTTCTGATTGGTGTTACTGTTTCTCCTTACTGCATTCGTTGAAGCGTTTCAGCCTGCAGATGGACGATAAATTGAGATGTGTATTTATTTCAGTATGTTTCATGAATAAAAAGAAATTAACCGAGAGAAAAATTCTTCTGAATTTAGTAAATGTGACCACCGCTTCTTGTAAATTTAAAGGAAATGCATGCAAAACAATATATATAATATTTAAGAAAGCATCAAATGCTTTAGTTTCAGATTGCGTACCTTAAATGAGAGTGTACTGAAAAACAAATTAAACAACAATTTCATGTAACAATACGTTAGCAATTATTAGTAATCTTATTATATATTTTGAATATCAATGCTAAGGAATGTAAGTCAAAACTAACTGAAACATCATTCAACTCTTTTTTGGATATCTTTAGAAATGTTCTTTTAAATTAAAAATGATTTCGTAGATAATTAGTTATGAAAATACTTCTTATTCTTGACAGTTTTCCTTTAATGTTAATTACCATACTGAGGGTAGTAATAGAGGTTTTAATCTGGATGATTAAAAAATTAAAGAGCATTCAGTAACTGTATTAGTACACTGGTACTTTTTTTGGAAGCTGAAAGAAATGGAATTTGGAGAACATCATTGAATTCTGATTATCTCTAAAGGGAAACAAAATTAACTATTTTGAAAATTAGATGAATAGAATTTTCAAATTGAAATTTTGTGCTTTATGATGTAATGCAACAATTTATTAAAATTTGTTAATTTTATAAAATAATTTTTTCCTTTCTCATATTGTTTGCCTATTTGTCGATTGGTTATAAGACATTAAGTATTTTTCTTTTTAGGCAATATATTATTATCAGATATTATATGTTTTACATTCAATATATTTTATAATTTTCTTCAGAATTCGTATCCCATTGCTAATTTTTTGATTGTTAGTTGCGCAAGGAAATATGTCGAATTAAAATATAATAATAAAAATACTTTATTCTATCCACATGGCAAAAAGGGTTTATAGCTCCTTTATTTAATAATGATTTAAATGCTAGTTTCCATGCTTACAAAATGTTTTACATTTTTCAAACTGAACATATAATACAATGTTGTAAGAAATTTTTTGTGTTAAGAAGCACAGGGCTATGCCTTATTTTATCATCCAAGAAAACTATTTAAAAAAGGGATTTAAAAACTGATTCAGTTTCCCATACTGGCTTTCAAAGCAATCAATTTATTAATAAATATCAAAAGATAAAACAATTTAAATATTTTAAATTATTAATCCAGATTTTTTTGTTTTATGTTTTTTTTTCTTCTTTTTGTAACAAAGTCTATGGTGCAGTTCACCTTTTGAAATGAAGATGACGTATCATGACAATTTGTTCTAGGAAACATAACAAAAAGTATATGAATTTCTTATAAAATTAAATTCGAAATTAAAATAAATAGCTTACAATTCTGAAAGCATCAGGAATCATTTATAGAAAATTCTGTCTAAATAGATTTATTCATTTTGAGAACGAACAAGGAAGGAATCTTGCAAAAGGAAAGAAAGGAATCCTGTAAAAGGAACGAAAGGATCTTTTAAAAGGAACGAAAGGAATCTTGTAAAAGGAACAAAAGGAATCTTTTAAAAGGAATGAAATGATTCTTGCAAAAGGAACGAAATGAATAGTTTATTAGGAACAAAAGGAATCTTGTGAAAAGATCAAGATATTCAGGCTAATCCAAAACAATCTGTGAAGAGCAAGAATAATTCTCGAACCACTCACAAGTTGTCCATTGAACTTGTACGATGCATTGTTTTCCAAAAAAATGCAACGAAAAGGTTAACACCTCATTCTGTGCAAAAAAAAGAGATTTTATGCAAACAGGACAGCGGTACTTACATATGGCATGGTATTTACATAAGTAGTTGCTCAAAATTGCCACAACATATCACGTATATCGGAGCTTGCCTTAACCTTACAACTGCTAACTGCACACGATCGAACATAGTAGTAACTAAAAATGAATCCAGCTGAAATAACTGAAGAACATTTCTGAAGTAACTGGATTCAGTACATAACTTCCTCGAAACCTCCCCATTGGAAAAAAAAAATGTATTATCAGATATGGTAATCGTGGTGGCCGCACAAACAGACTCCCTGAACAATCCAACAACCTTACATTTCATATCAAATCAATCACGTTCAAAAGAGCTGAGATCACCGGTATTCTATATTTCTGTAATTGTAGGCCACATATTGCCGATAAATTTATTCTATCGAGGAAATGAGTTTGTTAACCTAGTTAAGCGAGGTCTTGTTTTAACGCGACCTTTAGGCATTTCGTTTGTTTGTCTGCACATTTATTTGTTACACAGTCACGAAAAACCGGCTTATTCTATTTTCTTTGAATATGGCATGAAAGTTCCTTGAAGTCATTAAAAACAACGATTAGGAAAAAATTAAATATTTTTTTTATTTCGTTTCTAGATGTTGGCTGTTTTTAATTGTTTGAGTGTTTGGCGAGTCAGTGGTGTGTTTGGCCCTATTAAAACATTCGAGCCATTTTGATATGTCGAGATATTTAATTTTAATTTTGTTAAAACTGATAGAAGTAAATATTTAATTGCAACTTTGTGAATACATTTTATTAAAAGCAGAAACTAGTGTAAATAATTGGCATAGAAAAAAAATGGCTAAATTTATAAAGACTGTGATGAAGAACATATCTGATTTTTTTTCTTTGAATGCGATGTCTAAGGAGACACATCAAGTAAGAGTTTTCCGGGAGCTTGTAAAGAATAACCTAGGTATTGTTTTTTATTTGTTGCTAATTTCGAAACACAGTATTTTGATTAAAGATTTTAAGAAGGAAAACAAAGAAAAGCTGTAATTTTACTCCTTTCCTTTTTTAAAAAGAAAGTGAAGGCTTCATTTCACATCTCAAGTACGTGAATAACTTTTTACAATGTTTCTCTGAAGAGAAGATCCTTCATGTTTTTACGTTTTATTTTGAAACAAATTAACCACTCAACGTGGATGTGTTTGTCGTTTATCGTTAGAAATAAAAGCTTTTTTTCATTTTTATATGAAAATAAATTATCATGACTTTGAAATAAAAAAAATCCCTCTTCATTATCCAGCTAAGTTATTAAGATAACTGAAAAATTCTATTCAAATTCCTGCTACTTGTTTCGTTTTTTAATTAGATAAATTACTAACGATAATTTTCTGAATTTCAGCTCTTTTTTCATTTTTATGAAACTCGATGGAATGTTGCATTAAGTTGAGAACAAACGAACGCCAGAGCTTATGTAAGACATAAAGTGAAAGTTTCTGTTGTGTTTTTCATAAGCATTATATTTCTTTCACTGACTTACAACTTTGTTGTAATACAATATTTGGTTAATTATATGAGCAATATCTTCTAGGTCTTATAAACATTGCTTTTCATTTACCAAGACAATGTACTATCGAAATTACATACTGGAAATAGAGGAAGAATAAAATTACAAACATCGTGTCTGACAAAAGGAAATCAGATTCTTCAAGAAGCAGATTATTTATCTGAGATTGGATACATAATTACGCGTTTGTTTCAGTTTATTTTATCTGCCGAATTTTAAAATAATGCACATATGAAAACCTTTTTAATATTTATGTATTAGAATAGTTTTCGATGCTTAAATTATTGATACCATTTAGCAATACCATTTAAATTTTTCGAAATATACTTATAAGTTAGTACTAATTTATTAATAACCGTTAAGGTTGTATCAAATTATGTAATTCTTCAAAATATTTTCTTCAGATTATTACTTAAAATTTTCAATATATCCACTTTCTTGAATGTATTTTTAATTTGTGATGTTTAATTACATAATAAAAATCAATTACCTATTTAACGTTATCAGTGTAAAAACGTCTGATATAACTGAGTTACTAATGCTGACTGTAGTTTTATTCCCCTTGTAGCAACAACTGTTCAACTGTAGGTTAACAAATAATTTTTCTAAGAATATAGGCATTTTGAAAGAATTTAATTTTATACTTAACTACTTTAAGCCTAAATACGATAAGTAAACTGTTTGCATCCAGTAAGTAATAAAAATTTGATAATTAATTATAAAATGTAGTTGTAGTATGGTTAAATAGTACAGCAACTCAATGATTGCAATGTATCATTCGCTTTTAATAGTATTCTTTCACCATGAAATGAATGTTATTGTTGTAAATGTTTGAAGATTTCCTATATTTTTCTATATTGTGTTCAATTTTTGTGGATTTCCCTATGTTTAAAGCTGTCATTGTTTAATAATCTAAATGTCTATTTTCATATATACTTTACGTATTCAGTTCTTTAAAGCTTTTAAAATTTTATTTTCTTTATTTTTACATTTTAATTTTTTCTTTAAGTTCTTGGAAAATGCATTCTTTTTGAGTAGAATTTTTTCTTCTGCAACTGTTAATGTTTTCACTCTGTTCCTCAGAATTCACTTTTAAAAGTAGTTTCTATACATCTTAAGAAAATGTTTTCCAGATCATATTTGCTTCCCCTGTTGTCTGAATGAACATTTACTACACTTCAGTGCCTTCAGGCAGATAAAATGTCTTCTGCCTCTTATTTTATTCGTTCGATATACTTCGAAAACAATTTCGTTCGCATATTTTCTTCTCTTTCTTCTTTAAGGAAATGTCCATTGGGTTCACTCTCAGCTAACTTCCAGGAACATTGGAGGGGTAATTCTATCACAGTAAATGACATCTTATTTCAAGTAGTTTTAAATTTATATATGATTAGGAAAATGTAACACATCCACTATTTTTCTTTTTGTTACTCAGACATTAAAGTTCTTATTTTTTAAATGTTTAGATAAAGGAAAATCTGAGAGAAAATTTCTTCAACACATCTGGTAAACACATTAAGGCCAGCAAAATTCTTTAAAATGTTTCCTCTACGGATATGTATTTTAACATTATTATAAAGTTGGTTTGCAAATAAAAAAAACAAAAGTTATATTTATGAGCATTTTATTACAAAAATAAAACAATTATTTGAATAATCTGTTTCGGCATTTGTGAACACTTTAAGACTTTGAAAGTAAATTCAATATAAGAATGCAGAAACAAATACCATTCAATCTTTTTAATATTAATTATAATGTTCTCAAATATGCAATATTTCATGGGAATTGTTAATTGTTGACAGTTTAAGAAATTCTTTGTGCCATTTATTAAAACATATGGATCAGTGTTCAGCAGCTGAGGGCTAATGCCTATCGTTTCCATGAATCCCAGCGGTCACACTCATTTCACTGAAAAATATCTTTAGTCTGATGAGAGGTCAGCATAGTGCTCAGCATGTTATGATGATTTAATTGATTGTCCAGGATTTCATTCTGAACATGCGAGATATTTTAACTTCAACGTCCACAAACGTGGAGGATTTAGTAGAAGAACATTCCAATTCATACATCCTTAAATTTTCACAGGTCATTGTTTTTATGATTTGATAGAGGTTCCACTAAATTTTGATTTTGATTCCTTGAACAATCTTACCGAGCTTTATAACACTTAACACTATGACTCCTAAGCCGAGTCCAAAACCAATCAAGATTTATTTTCTTCAATAGAAACTCGTATTTATGAACTAATCTACAAGAATGAATGCACAATCAGGTTTTAAATTCTGTTTATTTTAATTTCATTTTATTTTTGTCTAAACTTTTGAGACAGTGCTAATTTTATTTTTAATTCCTTAATAGCTTGCAATATGCTCAAGTCTATTTTTATAGTTATATTATTATATATGCTTATGCAACACATAACCCTGAAGTCGTGTTAGGAAAATGTATTAAATATATTTAGAAATCTATGTGAATTTGATTATTGTCTAAACTTTTCCGTCGCAGTGTACAAACAATCCAATTTAGGAAACTATTTGTTTTCCAATTTAAGCCACTTTTTGAAAAAAGAAAGTTCTTAATTTTTTTTCTTACAGTTATGTTTTAATTTATAGATAATTATGGCAAACAGGTTTCCTTTCTGAAGATATAATAATGTATTTTATTATTTACTTTAAAATTAGTCTTTTGTCAACATATTGAATTGATTACATTTAAATGTAAACACCTGTTTTATAACTGCAGCCACATTGCGCTTTATCATATAAAATGATTCAAGAAATCATTTTTGCATCGTTAAACATAATTTGCCTAATGTACGGCTCAAATATTCAATACAATTAAAGTTGTTATACCTATTCGATCTAGACGACGACGGTCCAAACACGGCAACTCTCCCATATTTCAAACTCAAAATTATTTTAATTTTGAAATCTTCAAAACATTAATCATTTTAATTTCAAAATAAGAACTTCGATTTAATCTGGCGTCTTATGATCAAAATTAAGATGAGCATGTTACAATATCATGTTATGACATTAATACAGAAATATCGTTTACAGGCTAAATCAAAACTGTGAAGAATGAAGATTTTTCTCAACTTCGATTCTAACACATGATATTAAATTTTCATCTTTTAAAACACAGGATTCAGCACGATTTTCTGGAAAAAGTGAGATTGGGAAATAAGGTGAACATCACACTTCTAACCCCCTTTTCGTGGAAATTTTAGAAGAGAGCAAAAAAAAGTAAGCCATAAAGAGAAAACGTGGGAAAAGCAGCGATTCTTTATTCCTTCAGGGAATGTCGCCGAGGACATCGCTTGGACACGTCAAGTTTCAATGAGTTATGGTATGACGGGAAACATTAGATATCGTCTAAATGACTTGCTTCCTCATAATTTTAATCTACTTATCGACTGAAGTGTCATTTTTATCTTCAGTGTTTAATGGGTAAAATGATATCGACTTCGAGCTATGAGAAGACCGTTGATAGGAAAATGACAGTGATGTCGTTAGAGCCTTATCACAAACTGCCACGCACAGTTGTGACAGGCAAGGTCTGAAGGACAGAAAATTAAGTAAGTTTTAAGTGATGTGTGCAGGAAAAATTCCGTAGGAGAAAATATACTACATAAAAGAAAATTTTTACTTTTATGTATAACCTATGTTACCTCTGAATATTTCCCTATTCACATTCATTCAATTTGAATTCCTATAAAAGGCAAAAATTTCAAATGTTGTGAAACAAATCGTTCATATAAATACCCAAGACCAAAGTTTCATCAGAAAATAATACAAATTTGGATGACCGCAGTCAAACGTTTAGTAATAATCTTGCTCTCATGAGCGGTACGTTTAGCATAATGTACCGCTCACGAGAACAAGATTAATACTAAGTCCCGTTGACCTTTGAATTTCAGGAATAGTCATTTGTTGGGTTCTCGCCTATCTTTGGATCTGGCGATCAAAGCGTTTATTTGTCAAACGCGGCCTCCCACATCTGCGTTTTGCTTTATGTATGCAACCTCTAGATAAAACTCGACAAATAAATTCTTCGGGCATCATGTGTCGCAAAACTTTACAGCAATGGCAACAAATTTTAATCTTCAATACTTGTCTACAGTGGTTCAGTAACAACGACCGAATTATTATTTTTATTATTAATTCCGATAGTTATTTAAACATCTGCAAATAAAAAATGTCCCACCCTGCAGAATTTTTGTGTTAGAGTATCAGGAAATTGTACCATACACTACTATTTTTTTATGATGTCCACAATGTCACATATGGTAACCCTACCTCCTGACAACCCTTCCTATTGGACACTTTGCCTTTTGGCAACAGTATTTGACAAAGCATCATCCGAATTTTGACCCTATTCCATTAAAGAGACGTTCTTTGGTTAGTGAGGTTATGTGTATAAAGTTACAATTTATATTAAAATCGCAAGGTAATCATTTAACACAAGAAGGGGAAAAATCTTATTTTCTGCATATTCGTTGCAAAGTCGGCGATCAAGACGGGCTCCTCAAATGTGTCCCGTCAGTTGCAATGTGACTCTTTTTCAGTAGATGAGGAGCAAAACAATCTCTATGCCATTTGCTCTTCCTTTGGTGTGGCAGGAATCTTCAAATAATTTTGATAATTGTTATTTCTGTCGAAATAACACATAAGTATACTCCAGAAAACCAAATCAGAAAAATTGAATATCCGAATATCCCGTCTGCAATCCGACCTGTTCTTCGTAGAGACGGTTTACCGATACCAACTCCGCCATTGAATTGAAATTCTAGAAATGAGTAACAGTGAAGAGACATTCAATGAAAATTCAGTATTTCTGAAAAGACTTAAGACCTTACTTTTAGACTAGAGGCCTTGAATGCAAACTATTTTATTCTTCAGAACGAACATAACAATTTGGTGCGTGAACTGGACCTATCAAAACAATACCAGGAACTTTTCGGCTCCAGATTGTAAGAGTGGAATCTGTTGGAAGGGGGAACAAGTATTTCATATTTCTGGAAAAGAAATGTGGTATATTCAGCGTTTTACAAAGTAGAAGGTTCTTTATGTATTTTCACATAGCGGATTAGTGGAGAAACTACAAATCGAGCTCGAATCTTCAAGAATGGTGCCTTTTCATTGATTCATCTAAATATGGCTTAAAAACTGAATTAATCCACAATTGCAATAAGAAACCATCTATACCTCTTGCTTATTCAGGTTCGATGATGAAGGCTATTCTAAATGCAATTAAGTACAAACAAGTCATTTGGCATATTTGTGGGAATTTAATGGTCATAGTTATATTAATGAATCTTCAAGGTGCGGTTACAAAGGATTATTAATTTTTATGTTCATAGGACCGAAGAGCAACAAAGCAACATTTTGTCAAGAAAGAATGGCCCAGCAGAACTCCTGTTCATCCTGGAATTAGTAATGTAAAGTAACCCTCTTGTTTAAAAGGGAAAGATTCTTCTTCCTCCACTTCACATTAAATTATGACTGTTATAGGTTTTGTGAAGGCTTTGGACAAAGAAGGTGGAGTATTTATACATTTGGGAAGATTTTTTACGCAATTAAGTTAAGCCAAATTTAAAAAAAATATTTTTGTTGAACCTCAAATTCGAAAGTTGATTTGCTATCCTGTTTCTGAAAGTTAACTTAACCAAAAGGAATTAACAACTTGGAAACCGTTTGTGTAGATTGCAAAAAGATTTTTAGGGAACAAAGAAGATGAAAATTATGCAATCTTAATAGAAGAGCTTTAGCTTTCTAAGTTCTACCAAGCTTTGGGTTGCCGAATGTCGACTAAAATGCCCTCATTATAATCACATTTAGAATTCTTTCCTAAAAATTCCTGGGTGGTTAATGATGAACAAGGAGAAAAATTCGATCAAGACATTAGGACTATAGAAATACATAATCAAGGTCGCTGGGACCTAGTAATGGTGAGTGACTACTTCTGGTTCCAAAAGAGAGGAGGTTTGACACCACATAGAAAAAGGTAGTATTATTTCATTGTATTTAGTGAATCTTTAATGTTTTCATGATTTACTTCGTATAAAATATGTGTATAGTTTGATTTACAACAGTATTCCATAGTAAATTTGTGAGATTGATGATAATAAAACATGTGTTCTAAATGCTTTTGTCTATTTTTTCCAGTATTGATGAAACAGTCATAACAAGAAAACTGTACGTTTTGCAGCTTTTTCACGATTATTTTCGGATTCTACGCTGCGGAATTAGTTGTAAATAGTTAAGTTCATCTCTGTTACACGAAAAAGTGTTTTTTTTTGTAGACCAGTGTAATCGGTAAGAATTAATCTTCCCCGTTTAACTAATCTGTGTGATTTAACCTTTCAGCATATAGTATTATTCTCCTCTCCTAATTAGTATAGAACGATGGAAAAACGGCGCACTTTACCTTTTATATACAATTTAGGTATCTGATGAAATTTTTCTTTTCAACTATGAATCTCTCAATAACATTCACATCTAAAATGCGGAAAATTTTAAACATTTTGAAACATTATGATTTATATAGGTGACCACAGACAAAATTAATTTTTGAATAATTCAAATATTCTTAGCCGCTGTCAAACATTTATGGTAAACAATGTCTTTATAGGCGATATAAATGTTGCAGCTGCAAAGCTTCTTTTGACAACTGATAGTGCAACTTCTAAACCAGTAAACAATAAGCATTTCGGTCGCCTCCGTTTAAGTTATATATGTAGGAATTGTATTTTCGCAGTCTAGCTTAAAAGGGAAAGTTTAATTCCTTCCTAATAATATTTTCTCGCTTTTCGTACTAGCTCATTTGAATATTGTTGTGTCAGCGGAAAGATATCTAGAGATAAAGATCACGTGGTCTCTTCGTGCTAATCACGTGATGCGTGGGTGTTTCTCCGTTAAAAACCAAGTGTAGTGTTTGAATCTTCAAGAGATGACTTTTTGAAATCAGTAAGAACAGTCATGCGGTAGGATTGGTGAGCCTAACGAGCTACGGGGATCTTTTCCCTGTTAGCACGGCGGCGATGGCTATAACTAACTTACTTTTCAACGAGTTGTAAGTTTATATGTAACTTAAGTAAGTAACAAAACCTAAATACCTCTTGTCTGAAATGTAAATAATGCCTGTGTAAATGCTTTTCTCATTTCAAATTATGTTCTAATAATAAATAATTTAGTTTTTAACTCCTGTTTCTCATCCTTTATCTTTGGTGCATTTACCCCTAGAGTGTTCCTTAGATGAAGAATTTTTACCTATAGGTGGGTTTGGGATTATTCCCCTGCAATCCGTATTTCTACATAATCTATGGCGGCTCAGTCCGGAATTGAGTTTTTCCACATATATATCAATTATAATTACTAAGATCGTCTCCTGACTTATTGTGCCAATTCATGTGTGATCTACGGACGGTGAAGGGACACCACAGACTCAATTCTTCACTTGAAAAGAGGGGGAAGAACTTTCTAGTTTCTCAACAAAATACCATTATAACAAGTTTTTGAATTTTTCTCTGAATAGAAAGATACAAGTTAAACGCTCAGATATTTGTTACTAAAAAAAGGCAATATGATTGAAGCGATAGCAATGTGTTCTTGTTCTAAAAACACTTAAAAAGTGTAACAAAATTCATTGATAAGATATTTACAAATGAATTTTAATTTTAGACCATTAAAATAAATTCATATTCAAATCATCTAAACCTTAACTTATGTAGTTCACTTCAAGTTAAGTTCTAAGGTACAAATGTCGTTTCAGAAGTTATGCTTTAGATTGAAGAAAAAAAATGATATTGTGAGAGTTTTTCTACCTAAAGAATAAAACATTCAGAGCACGTACTTTTATACTTTTATTTATCTTCCCTTCCAACCCAAAAATACATTTCTAACTGCTAACACACAACGAAATATATGTATTTCTTATGGAAGCATCCCGCATTTCAAGACGGTTTAAAATATTTAGGGAATTCTCGTGGATTAAAATCTGTCAACTCTAGAAAAATAACGCGGAAACACGTCTTCTGAAGAATCACATATTATATTTTTATCTAAAAGCCAACTCGAGTTGAAACTTTTCCAGAATTTCATACTGAAGAAACCCAATCCAACGGAGCTATAAAATAGGAATGTCTCGACTTTAAGCAGAATAACAAATAGCAAGACAGACTTTCTTCGAACCTATTTTTGTTTGATTTCTTATGCAATGTTTTAGCATCGATTCAAGTTACAAAGCAGGCACGTTTTATGCAGCTGCTTGAACAGTTTAAGAGAAGTTGACTTCACAGAAAAACATGCTCTATTTTGTTTTTCCCAACCAGAGACAAGTTTAGGTATCGTATTTTTTACATTTTTTAAGGAATTGTCTAATGTTACCGATTAACGCTGTCGTTTTAATTATCCATTTATTCAGGCAGCTGAAAGGGTACAAAGAATGATAATAGCAAAGAATAATCAATATAAATTATATTTACAAAAATAATAATGTATGAACAGTAAAATGCTTTGGACTTTAGATAATTGTTAGTAATTAATATTCAAAAAATTCTACATAAGTTTTATCGAGCAAATATTTGTATTTTGTAAAAGCATTAAAAAGGACCGTTACTATTTTTCAAAACTATATTTGATATCCATCCTCTACCTCAATAAATCTGTGTTAATTATACAAAAACTCCGTTCCATAATTTGAACCCTTTGACATATTCATAAAATATGAAATGTTAGAGACCGTTAAGAGAATAATTTTTGAACTAGTATCGTAGAAAAAATTTCTTCTTTTTCCTGGTTATTATGAAATAAAGAAATAATCATCGATGAATTTCTACCCAATATCAATCACTCTGTTCATCCATGCGTACGTGAACACATGATAAATCCAAATCGCAACAAGTTGTAAAGACGAAATTTGGCATAAAAATTTTGAATTTTGGACTAAATCCGTCATCCATCAGAGGGTTGACTGTTTGTAGGTCTCTAAATTCTTGTACATGTGAATGCGATCACTCAGGAAAGTAACAATCTACATATATAAAATCCAGTGTGTATTCTTGACAACAAACCTATAGATCTTTATAAAATTTAGATGCAATCGGTCACGGGGAAGATGCTCAAAATACTTACTTGTTTTCTTCACTATGAAACTCAGCACAATATGTGCCTTTTTATATACGATAGAGTAAAAGGAAGAACGCTAATGCTAGTTATTTTTAAAATTCTAAAAATTTCTAAACTTGAATCTTCGTAGAACGAAAGTTGAATATCCTGAATACCCATGTATATTCATAAATTAGATGCATCAGTGAAACTGCTATTCGACGATAACAATTCGAAGATTCATGTTTAAAAAATATCAATTTTTGCACGAACTCTTATCACTTATCTTCTCTTAGAGTGCAACCGAAATTCACCTCTTTGCTATGGCATATCTTTCTGAATATCAGCGGTCTTTAAATGAAAATTTCATATAAGTTGGTCTATATATATGGCTTAGAAGTTATAAAAGAAAAGTTAAGCCACATCTGGCACATGTGCGGTAAAAACTTATTTACCATAAATAATCATATATCCTCTAATATTCAAACTATTTACCTAAAAATTTTAATTCAGCGCTGCTCTAGCACATTGTCCAGTATTCTGCAAGTTTCTTACAATTCTTTTGAAACTTCTGCATGTTATAAGCAAGACACATCCAAGAAAATTTGGATTTTATGAAGAAAACATTTATATAGTCCGGAATTTATATGCTATTTTTACAAAAATGCATGGAAGCATTGTACATAACCACTAAAACCATTGATGAATGTTGGAAATCATTATAAGCTTTTTGTGAAGTGATGTGGGTCAAAATTTGCTTTCGTCTTCATCAGTGTCTGATCGGTCCCCTAAATGCCATTGTGGCCGAATCTTTAATGCAAATTGTGACTTTCGACCTATACTTTACATGGTCGCAGTTGATGGAAAATCCATTCAACCTTCCTGAAGATATTCGGAAAAATGGGCAAATCCAAAGGTGTTCACGCTTTACTGTCACACCTCTTTATGTATACTACATAATTTTAGATTGATGGCCATTTTCGTAAGATATTTTAAAATGTTTCAAAAGAATTTAGAATAAAACAAAATTGCATAAATTTTAAAGAATTTAGAACTTTGAATGTGAGTTGTAAGAGTAAAAGGAGCTTGCAGAACGCCGCCCCATTCCCCCGTGTCTGATACCATTAAGGCAACCTAACCGGTTGAATGGACATGGGACTATGGAGCTTACAGAATGAACTTACTGTTTGCTTCCGTAATAAATAACATTTCGCTAGATACAAAATTAATTATTCATACAAACACACAGAACTGTCATTCAATTTCGTCAAGGGTATCATAAAAATTGTGGATGCCTATGAATTTTCCAAAAGATAAATCTTTGTTATTGGAAGCAAAAAGTAAAAACCATGAGCCAATGGTGGATTAATAATTTCTTTTATTATTTATTGAAATAAAAGGACGAATTATTTTAGTAATTATAATAATGCATTAAGTATAAATTATTTAAGTAATTAAAACAATGCATTAATTAAAACTTTATTATAACATGCCATACATCGACATTGTAATTTTTAATGTTTTAATACATTCGACAATAAATACGGGAGCCATATTTCTAGGAAAATCCGTCTCACTTTAAGAAATTTCTAGATGGTCCTACCGACTGTCAAAGTATTTCAAAGAGGTGCTATATGAAATATTTGCATCTCCTTTCACAAAGGAATTCGTACGCATCCAGGGAACTTTCCTAGAAATGGAACTTCCTCATCCACCAATGGCAGAGAAATGGAAATCGAGTTTTATTTGTATAGGAAATGTAACAGAAGCGTCGGTTTTGATTTGCTTGAGAACCCTACGTCAAATATCTTGATATTGAAAAAAGTTTTAGAATATTTCCTAGGGGTTGAATGTTAAGCCTAGTTTCTTAAAGGGAAATTAAACATAGACATATAGATTTCAGGCATTTACAGAAATTTGGATTATTTCATTTATAAGCTTTGCGAAATTTTCATTTGTATGCTTTTGGGGCTAAACTTTTTCTGTTTGAAGTTTGTTTGAATAATTACAATGTTCTTCACAGTCGTTTCGCAATTAATTAAGCTTTTTTTCACCTTGGTAATTATCTTGTTAATCGCATTTTTCAGCACTTTTAATTTAAAGGAAATATCTTTTGAACTTCTATTTCTATAATCAATCTTTCTTAACTCTTTTTGGACAGGTAAGGCGTTCAGAGTACACCAGTGGGTATTCATCATAAGCTGAATAACTGACCTCGTATTAACATTCCTCATACTTGTTCCGATAGTTTCTACTGATAATGAGTCAGTCAGTTCGGTCTGATCGGGTTCGAAAGTGCATGAAACGCTCTCCATAGCCCAACTCGACTATCACGAAACGGCGGGAAATTATCCCTACAGAGCAATATTCGGCTGTTTTTGAAGGTTTAAGCAAGAAAATAGCAGCTGAGGACGAATCTCATGCATTATATATCTATGGAGAAGCGACTGAGTATAGCGACCTAAAAACAGATTCTAAGACTGACTTGGAGAACAATCCAGTTAACGAAGTCTATAGAGACTCAAACACAAATGCTTGTATCATCCACAATACCATAGCAAATAAAGTTATGTGTTAGCAATAAGTGTAGAGTTCGAAGGAACGAGATGGCGCATAAAGTGAGCCACCTGATCTCAGTGTTCTAAAAAATTACCTGTCCGCAAAGGGTTAAAATAGGTAGAAAGAATTAGAACATAAGCGCATATTTCTTCCTCATGCAAAAACTGTATGGTTGTGGTGATACGGTAGTAGATTCTCGAATTCAAGCTCCCGGGATTGCGAGCCTGAAACACGATTCCTATTGAGATTTGACTTTTATGTAAGCCTATTATATGACCAGCAATGACAGGGTAAGGCAGCATGTTTTGCAGAATGCCGGAAAAATATTGTTTTTTGTCCAATGTTCAAATTAATAAAAATACTGCGAAAATAGGTCTAATTTAGGTTAAAGAAAGGCGTTTATCTCCTAAATTTACCCCAACACCAGTAAATCATTCACTGGTGTTGGGTAAATTTAAGAAATAAACGCTGTAGAGGGATGAGACTCATATTTATATGGAATGCCGCTGTTGAAGAATTAATTCAATTTCAAGAACCATTTTTATTAGACAGCTAAGTTCCACGACACAGTACATTAAAAGGTACAAGACGCAAGACAGAGAACAACAACACAAGACAAGTACACAGAAGAAGAAGAGAGAGAAGCATCATGGGAAAAACCCGGATGTCTCTAGTAGCGCCATCTACCATAAAAAGAAGAAGGCAGTGAATTGTGACCGCTAGAACGCCTTTTTACTTTCACGTATACGAAGTACAAAAAGAGAAAGTATTGCAATCGTCAAAAAATTCTAACTCGAGATTTTGACGAATCCCCATGTTCTCGACCTCCCTGAGTCCAAAAAACACAATTTTCGAATTATGTCTGACTGTCTGTGTGTCTGAAACACTATTAAAGCTAGAGGCATAAAATTTGGTGCACAGTTTTATTATCGTAAATGTAGGTTCGTATCAAAGTTTGGACCAACTCGTTGAAGTGTTGACTGTCTGTCGGTCTGTATAATGTCATACTAAGAGCCATATTGTTAATTAGCGCACGATGTTTGTAAACTTCTGAATATTACTAATGTGTTCAAACATAGATTGTAACAATGTTTTCATTGTTGTGAATGAAATTCAAACCGATCTCATTATTCAGCAAATCTTTTATTCACGCGCTTTTGCTATTGTTACGGTTGTGATAGTATAAAATGTTTTCTTGGGAATTTAACTCCAAAGCAGAATTTTCAATTTATTATTCATTGCATTGCCTTTTTTTTGGGAGTTCTTCAAAGCAATATTTTTTTAAAACGTAGCAACATATATTTGATTTCAGGTTTGTTTGTTTTGTTACATTCTCGTATACGAGGTATACAAAGAGAAAGTATTGTAATCGTCAAAAAATTAGAATTCGAGATTTTTATCCAATCTCCACTTAGAAAGTATACGAGTAAGTTTAGGGGGGATCACTCCCGCTGGTTTTAAGATAAGATCTGAAACTCTTTATTCAGGAATGAAGTTTTCATGCCATGTTGACCAAATAGTATGCCCTTCAGCGTTTCTTTTTCTCTGAAGTGAAATGGAAACGATTCTATGGTGAATAAAGAAAAATAACTTAAAATGCCATTGTTGAAAAAGTGGACTTTAATATTTTGTTAACGAGAGGGAACATTATTTATTTTGTGTCAGTTTCGAGATATTAAATGGTAAATTTATATTTATGATTTCGTAAACTGGAGGTTTGCTTAATCGACATAAGTAGCAATGCCAAGCACTTAAATAATATTATCATCGAGTTGAAGTCGATAATCGACAAGCAAAAGTTAGGAGAAAAATCTCTAAAATCTTTTTTGAACTCAAAATCAACCCACATTAAATGTACTTTTTCACCTTTTCATTAAGACCACATGTTAAAAGGGTTTTTGCCAGTTCAGCGTCATTGACCGAGCAAAAGGAAGGCGTCTTTTAAATCGACCGTTCGACATTTCATCTGTTTTCTTGTAAATTTCTTTGTTACATAGGCACGCCCAAACGCTTTCTTCGCTTTTCTTGCAATTCAACATTAATGTTCCCTGAAGTCCTTAAAAATTATGTATGTGTAGAGATTGTTTCATTCCATTTCCGGATGGTGGCTATTTTAATGGTTTGAATGCTTGAGGAGTTAATCACCTTCTTCATTAAAAGCACTTCTTAAAAGAGTTTTTGCCAGTTCAGCTT
>BGPR01000493.1:320111-344724 GCA_013235015.1 Araneus ventricosus
ACTTCTTAAAAGAGTTTTTGCCAGTTCAGCTTCATTGACCGAGCAAAAGGAGGGCATCTTTTAAATAGACCGTTCGACATTTCACCTGTTTGCTTGTAAATTTCTTTGTTACACATTCACGCCCAAACGCTTTCTTCGCTTCTCTTCCAATTCAACATTAATGTTCCTTGAAGTCCTTAAAAATGACGTATGTGTAGAGATTGTTTCATTCCATTTCTGGATGGTGGTTGTTTTAATGGTTTGAATGCTTGAGGACTGCATGACTGGTTTGGCACAATAGAAATTTTTGAGTCATTTTGGTAATAGCGAGACATTTAATTGTAATATTTTAATTACGAAGAAAATACTTTTAATTTCGATTTAGTGAATGCTGATAAAATCAGAGACTTGTGCGTATAATTCACATTTGAAAAAAGAATGGCTAAGCCTCTGCGATGAAGAGAAGATCTCAGATTTTATTTTTTTAATTTTCGACGTGAGGGCTACTTATATCAAAACTAGTAGTTTTAGTTACCCAGTATAAAAATAATCGGCAAATGAAGATTTTTTTTCCTATACCGAGGACAGTTTTAATACGGTTCAAAATATAAAAATACATATTTTTATCTAAAAGCTAATATGAATGCCAAAGCTTTCGATATTAACTGTAATCCTTTAAATTTATAGAGTATTTATTCATTATCTAAGCACTTATTGACGAAACGAAAAATATATTTTCAATTTATTCTAGGAAATTCTGTCCTTCAGATAGCAGCAAAAATTAATAAAATACTCCTTTGCATTATTCAAATTGCCTTTAGTACTCTTCTGGAAATCCGTGAGTATTTTGCCATCATATGTAAATAAAATATTGCACATGTTCTCAAATATATCAAAATTTAACATATGCAAATTTATGACATCTAGATTCCCTTCTCAGACTGCAATCGATTTTTTCAAACCGATTCTTTCTCGAGACATTCTTTTTCATTCATCAGAACATTCTTAACCCTATAATGACGGCTTGGGCGGTTTCGGGCGCTGAGGTAATTTTCACTTAACGACTAAGAAAGCCTATGCCTGATGTTTGGATATATTTGAGGACTAACAAGTATTAAAAATCGAACGCTACGATTAGTACCGATGATGAAAAAATTTCACAAGTGAGTAAACGACCCACTATATTTATAAAACGGTTTATTGGATGCAGTAAAATACAAGCATTATCTTACCCAATCGGTAAAGAGTTAAAGCATTCACCGAATAAGGGATGTGAAAGTAAATTAAGTAAGCATCTGGCGAGTGTTAAATGAGTGCTAAATTTAGTGGGTGTACCGACTTCAAATTATAAATTCTAAAGCTTTTACAAAGGAAGTATTCCCTATAATCTCAACATATTCCCTTAAATTGAAATGATATGACTTTAAATTAATTGACTGATGTACGATGAAAACTTGCTTCTTTTATTTTTTTGTCTAAAGCTGCGAATTTTTGACGCAAAATATTCTTTCCTTCAAATAAAAGTAAGTGTTCATTCAAGTATTAATAAATCTGAAGTTTCCCTGCAGAATAAATTGAAGTAGGATATAAAGTAAGGTGTGATGAAGCACAAAGAAAAATACATTTACGAAACCAATATTTCGATGCTATTTTTAGATATATCAGTTTTCATAGCTTTGGGAAAATAGGGAATCTTTTTCGGCATTTCATCTTCAAATAGAATCATAGGGAAAAGGTAATCATTTTTTCTTTATCGAGAATCAATTTTTATTTCTATCCAAAGTATGAACTGACAAATCTTACCTGTTTTCGATAGTTGGGGAAGCAATAACATTTATCGAAAATCAGCAATGCAATCTTAACTCTACCTCTAACTAATTTAATTTATTCTTTAAAACATTTGAAGCCATGCGCTGTGTTAGAAAGCCATGCGAACTCACATTTTTATATTAAAAAATTATATATTGATATATTTATTTCATTTAAATTTATAAATGTGTACCTAGCTGTGTAAACAAATTCTTTTTTTATATTTTTAAGAGAAAGCGGAATATGATACACTTATGTTTTCACTCTAGATAATACTGCTATTTATTATATATGTGCATTTCAAAAGCTTGCTAACCACAAGAGACTGACGGTTGAGCGAAAATAAATTTATTGAACAAAATTAATTTCTGGATACCGCATCTTTTTTTTTCTCCTTTTAGAAATTCGGATGACATACCCTGTATTTTTTAAGACCATATGGTTTTATTAAATTTGAAAGAAGATAAATAATTCATGATAACTTATTTAACAAGAACTTACAGAGTTCTTTAAGAGTTTTAGAGCTTCTGAAGAGATAAAACTTTTCATGGGAATGAGACTTGTTTGAGAAAAATAAAACTAAATCTAGGAAACTCAATAAAAGAGAAAAATATCAATCTTTCTTCAGAAAGTTTGAATAAACGGTTAGAAAATGAATTCTTCTTTTTATAGAAATTTCTTAATGAAGGAAAGAGAGGGCGGGAATTGAAGCATCAATTATTCATCGAGATTTCTGAAGTTTTGCGGCTCTTCAGAAGTGAGAGGGATATTCTTCGTAGCAAAAGTTCTATTTTGATTATTTTGCTCTAAAGCCCATAGGAATAGGTTATAATTTCTGTGAATGTTTGCACCATGCACAGAAAGAAACATTTTAATTAAATTTTGTATATGTTCCAGATTTTAATTTTATTAATTATCTAAATACGTATTCTGCACTTTCTGATTGATGTTTTAAAAGCTAAAGGTTTCAATGACTTTCGATTTTTGCTGTAGAAAATTTTACACTTTCTTCCTGAGACTTTTTTAACTCTTAGGAAAGCAACCATGTTTTTAACTTATAGTTTTTTTAAAAATGAAAATTCTTTTTCATATATAATCACCTCTTACTGCCCTCAAATGCACTTCGCCAGATCTTTCATGCAGGTTTAAATTTTCCTGGTATATTTTAACTCCTTTTTCATGATTTTTGAGAGTCGAAACTTAGATACTATAGTCATATGTAACATAAAGATCGTATAATAAACTTATATAAGAAAATAAATATTGTGTTGCTTTATGTTGCCTAAGACAGTTTATAATTTCAAAATAAGTAATTTTAACTGACATTGATCAATTTCGTGCATAAGACTTGAGGAAGAGATCCAAATTTTTTCAGTTTTTCAAGCTTAAAAAATCAATTTATTTCATAGAGGTTTATGAGAGTCGTTATAGTAGCAGATAATTTCTTGGAAAAATACCATGAAAGTAAGAACTTCATTATCCTCAAAGTAATATCACTTTCAGATTTTCTATATTCTGTTTCTAACATACTTTAAAGCGTATCGAAGAGAACAGGTTTATACAAGATATTTTAAAAAATTGCCAAAAGAGCAATTATTTTAATAAGATACTATGATTATACTCAGATAAATTCAGATAATATCAAGAAAGTATAAAATTAATAACGTGAAAGTCTATGAATGTTATACAGAAGAGAATACAAAATCAACGATTAAACAATAAAGTTCAGAAACCGGCCTATAAAATCTCTTTTGTAGAAGGAAAACATGACGTAGTCAAGATGAAAGCACATAGATGATATATACCTTAACAAACAAATATGTTTGAATTATGTTAAGTATATTAAATGAACATCGGTTTACTGACGCAGTTATTAAATCCTGTTC
This sequence comes from Araneus ventricosus, assembly GCA_013235015.1. NCBI lineage: Eukaryota > Metazoa > Arthropoda > Arachnida > Araneae > Araneidae > Araneus > Araneus ventricosus. Next base: position 323,786 of record BGPR01000493.1, read on the forward strand.
ATTAATTTCTGTGCCGTTGTTTCATTGTGTATTAAATACATATATTTCCAAATATATTGCAGGCTGGATTTAACAGCTATGCATGTATATGACTAAATATTTAATACATGAATAATCTACGTATTGTATATGAAAACGTGCCGTAAATGTTTCATTAATGAGAATTTCTATACTGGAACAGAATCTTCTGTCAAACGAGCTGAGAATCATTGTTTTATACTGAACTGAGTTTGACTTACGTATGAAAGAATTACACGAACTAAATATGATTCAAAGAACTAAATGAAATTATAAGCAGCCGTTTTATTGCTTTTTGTTTCATTTAATACGAATTATAATTTGTTGGTGACATAATAATGCCTCTATTTTCGCGTTTAGTGGAAATGTATAAAACAATTTTTCACAAAACTGTTATGCCTGCTTCTAGAAGTTTCGGTCATCAAATCTACTGATCTCTAAGATACATTTTAAAATATCTTAAAAAGCATTTAAAGAAAAGAGGATAACAAACACTTCCATTTTTCAAATATATTTGATAATAGTTGAAGAAATTCTATAAATTTTTAATTGTTACTTTTCATGTTGATTACTATTGAAATACTTGTTGCTACTATGTCAGCTATTTCCTTGCTTTTAAAGACTCTAATAATGAAAAAAAACAACATTTTCAAATTATATAGCGAAGGTATTCTAAATATTAAGTTAGGCAGGAATTACAAATTTATTATTAATATTAGAAGGCCTTCTTATATTAGCAATTTCGCAGCAAAACATTTTATTAACAAGGCACTTTGTATACAAAAGTATTCACTTTCGTTTGTATATATATATATGTCGGTCCACCAATCCCAGAGCGCTAGCATGTGTGAAAGTTTTGAGAAGTCTTACCATCTAAGGTGGTATCCTCTTTAACTGACGGCGGTTCAAAATTAGGAAGAATATTCCAAAACATTTCATGTAGCTTCTAACACTAAATTAATTGGTCTAACTAAACTAAATTAAACCAGTACTAGACAAAGAAAAAAATGGAAAGGGTCAAATATGAAATTGCAGCACATGAAACTTTGCAAAATATGAAATAAGTAATATAAATTTATATTACCTATGTACAAACTACGGAAAATAGGGACAATATAAAATAATAAGAGGAAATAACTGTTTGCAATTATCAATATAATCACGCACCCTCCATTGGTAATGTCAATTCATTTTCGGTTTCTTCCATGTTACCTGAGCCTTTATCTTCCTCACTTAACTGAATCATTTGTTGATCAGTATCAGGAGGAGCGTTGGTGCATGGATGAGTTTTGAAGTTCGCACAAATCGTTGATCACTTGATTCCCGATTTTCAGCAAATGCAATTGTATCTACATCCCTTGGTGCAATTGCAGAATATAGCCATCAAAAGCGACTATGGATTTGGATTTCTGATGCCGTTAATTGGAGCCAAACCATTTTGGTAGTTTGCCAACCCCCAGTTCAGTGGAATCATCTCGTTGCCTAACCACATTTGAACCATCACGTATGTTCTCAAGTAATGCTGGTGTACAGCTTCCAGAGTTGGAAAAAGTGAGGCCAAACTGAAATTAGCTTCCACAAGCGATGTTCCAGACAGGTGAAATTTTACACTATTCGAGGTATTACCATTTTTACCTCCATACAGTGCTACCAAGAGTCTTTCTACTATAGGCTTGTTTGCTCATGAAAAGCTGAGTAATTTGTAAAATATTTTCATAACGAAGGATAAACACACCAAACTTATTCTTCCCTTGTCTGTGGATAAAGAGGAGATCATATCACAACTTCTAAAAGCGTTAAGGAATAAAAGAATATTTAGTAAATAAAGCATATATATATATATATATATATATATATATATATATATATAGCATATTTGGTAAGTTTCTCTGGTACTGGCTTATCTCAGTTACACCAATGACCCGTTTAGAATCTGCATGAAAGCCACTTTGGAATGGTATTATTAATTTTGTAAAATAATCAGTGTAAGACGATGCCGCCTTACCTGGTAAGTCCTCTATACTTCCACACCATGCTAACGCTCTGGTATTGGTGCACCTATACATATACATGGTACCCACTTATATAACTCCCCTTAACTTATAAACGGTGACAGCTTAGGGCATGAAGTTGGTGTCTAGGTATAGTAAAAAGGCTATGCGCTACTTGACAGGACATTTTGCGGTCTTATCTTGTAAACGGTGAAAGATACGAGAAAAATGTCAATTGGAAAATTGTTGAGTAGTCTCGATTTAGTACGAAAAGAAACCTTGTGCACATTAATACTCAAAATAGAATGCAAAAAATGAACATTTGTTTGTAAACGACTTCGAAAGTTGTCATGCCATAAAGAGAGGAAGAAAGAATCTGAGACACATCCCTGTCTTCTGGATCATTTATTTATATTGCTCAAAATGCTCTCCGTTAGCCACTGTACACATTTGCACTCTGGACTAGATTTCTCGCCGCACATTGTGCAACATGGCAGGTCATACGGAGGCACAAGCATTTGTAATGTGTCGTCGAGGATCCTGCAATGTTGGCTGAGGGGTTGTATATACCTGCCCTTTTATGTGTAACCATAAGAAGAAGTCCAGTGGGGTCAAGTCAGGAGAGCGCGGGGCCACTCTATGGAACCACCATACCCGATTACTTGATTCTGGGATATCTCCATAAGGTACTGCTTAACGTTTGAAATCTTATGCGGAGGAGCGCCGTCATGCTGGAACCATACATTCCGGAGTTGGTGCAACGGTTAGATTCCGAACAAAGTCGGCTTTTACATCAGAAGCTCCAAGTACCGTTGTCCCGTTAATGTTCCTTTGTAAAATACTGGCCCAATGAGCCTGCCATTAAAATTCCACACCAAACATTAATCGACCAGCGTAGTTGATGTTGAACTTCGACATTATATCTTGGATTTTCCAGCGACTAGGAATGAACATTCTGTCTATTAAACATTCCGTTATGCGAAAAACATGCCTCATCCGTCCATATTACGTATGCAAGGAATGTTTGGTGGTCCTCTAAGTTATTCATCACAAAGTTGCACCTTGTGTAACATCTCTCAGCATGTCTTGGCAGCAATCCTTGCACAGGTGGGGATCGGTTTGGATGAGCACCTGATTCAATCAGGATTGCCCAAACGCGGCTTTTTCAGTGGCCACAATTTTCACTGATCATTTTTGTGCTGCTCTGAGGATGGACGAGAGCTTATGCTAGCACATCTTTAGGTTGCACTTCGCGTCCTACTTTACGAGGTCTACGAACTCGAGGTCGGCTGGTCACGTAGCTCGTCTCCCTTAAACGTTTTATAACTTTTAAGATGGTCTGTCGTGTAGTATGCGGTCCTTAAGGAAATCGTTCACGATACAGCCGATTTTGCTTTACGCCCACATTCACCGTAAGTTAACAACATATCGCAATATTGGTTAATGCCAAATTTTGCCATAACCCTCAGCTTTAACGTACAACCCAGCAGAAACATCCCTTTTATAGTAGTAGTCTCTGGTGAACAGGTATGAAGTTCCATCCTCATTTGCATAATACGTGAAATCCATGTGATTTTTATACCAGACATGGTTCAGATGTGTGTTTGGAGAGACGATTTTCCAAGATCAGCAGAGAGATTTCATCGTTTATAGAGACATTCAGTAAAACAGGCAACCGGTAGGGACAGAACGATGGTCCTCATATATGCAAATCGCACGCGTTTCCCCCTGCGCTACAACACAGGCTGGTCTATTCCGTAAGGTGGTCTTTTCTCGCTTCGCTCGTGTTTCACGACACCATAGTGTTGAAAATCACAATCAAGCAAACGTTCATTTTTTACATTCTGTTTTTAGTATTAGTGCGATCAAGGTATCGTAAACAAGGTATTCTTTCGTGATAAATGGAAAATGCTCTACAACTTTGTATTTGATTTTTTTCTCGTATCTTTCACCGTTTAAGAAATACGACCGCTAATTCCAAAATTTGTCCATAGATTGCGTTGTAGGTTGTCTCATCGAGTAGCGCATAGTCTTTTTACTGTACCTAGATACCAACTTTATGGCCTAAGCTGTCATAGTTTAGAAGTTAAGGGGGGTGTAGCGGATATAATTGGGAACCTAGTATATATATATATATATATATATATATATATATATACATACAAAATTGATTACCTTAACATACAAACTTTATTCGCACAACTTTTTGACTCTTTGCCTCTGCGTCCTCTTTTGGAAGAATTAGAATAATCGTTGCAGCTTTGATAAGACGCAGAATTTTATTATCTACAACTTTTATTAGTAGTTTTAGGATTGGATGTGTAATTTTCGAGTCATCTAGGAAACTATGACTAAATGTCCACTTCACTTCACTTCCACCCTAGCAGCTGTAGCTTACCTCGTCGGAGAAGGAAAACTAGGAATGTATAATACTGGAGCTTAACAAAATTGATTAAAGCAATAAAACCTTAGCCATAATTTTTTTTCCGAAATACATATTTTTTTCTCTCCAATCACTGAACTATTTGTTCTCGATTATAATACATTATATTAATATTTGAAACTTTAGTTATCAGATAATCGTTTCATTTACTTCCAAACGAGTCAGGTGACTGCGAATTTGCGAAAAATTGATTTCAGGATTTCATAGTATTTATAATAACGAAATAAAAATTAAAGAGGTAAAATTGGAATATGAATAAAATAAAAAATTCTTTCTTGTAATTAAACAAAAATATGATTCTTAAAACTTGTTTTATTAAATTTATTTGAAGTTTATTTGTTTTCAGCCATTCAGCAGAAGAATGAAAACATCTTTAAAAAAAATTCATAATCTTCGATAAACGCTTCTCAGCGTCATTTGCCTTTATATTTATTTAAAAATGAATAAACCTTGTTCGTAAGTGTTTATCTTACCTTCAATTACATTCTCTCTGAATTTATTTTAATTCAATTCGGTTTCAAACAGTAATTCCCCCAAGAAAAACACTGGGAAGGAACAAGTGAAAATGCAGCAGAAAATTTAATTTAGGAACATAAATTAATATAAACCATTGTATAGAAACTGGGTCTCTTTTAGAGTTTTGTGTACATGGCTTCTCGAAATAAAAGCAAGTAAGGTCGAGAAAAAGTAGAAATGAAAAGTAATCTTTTCAGACAGTTTTCTTTTTGTGGAAACGGTTTTCTTTTTCGTTAGCATCAAAATAATCCAGAAACTCTAAATTGCTGACGCTCCATTCCGATGTAAGTAAGGAAATTTCAGTTAAATTATTCTGAGAAAACTAAATGATTCACAAATGAACAACACTGTACTTCACTAATACAATCGTTTCCTATTTGATTTTGCTGTAATGAGAAGCAATCTGAAAGAACAATGGAACAAATACTATTTCGCACTACAGAAAATTTCACTTCTATCGACTGCTTACAGATTGAAGAAATAACTTTACTAGAAAAATTTTTTTATAAATGTACTAAATGTAATTTTTTTTTCTATTTTAATTATTTTCTGCTTTTTAGTCTTTAATTTATAATCCATTACAATAAATATTAGAAGTTTTGGTGTCAGTTGTATCTTAAATTCACTACAAGGTGGCGCCACTAGTGAGGAATGAAAAATATTCATGTGTTTTAATAACTAATAATTTAGCTCTCAAAATATTAAAACTGTTTGTTGTAACCCTGAACACACAAATGCACACAAAGACCTGTAACGCCTTAGAGGTTAACACAAATTATTAGAACATCTCGATGTGACTGAAAAATTGATTTCCAAATTCCATGTTTACTTACATGAAACAAGTCAAATTAAATAAAAGTGAATTACGACAGTATAACGCTGCAATGCCGTCGGTGAATTGAAATTGTAATACCTTTAAAGTGACCACATACTAGGTGGAATTTCTTTCGCCATATCAGGTATAAATTTGAGCCTGCCATTACTCTGAAAAATGTGAAGTATACTAAAGTTTAGAAACAGCTTAAGAACTTAAGAAATAAATCAAAATAATGTAAAAGATGTTTTCAATCAAGTAGAGAAATATGTGTCAAAGAAGTTCTAAATTGTGCCTGATAAATATTATTTAGCCCCAAAATGAACCTTATTGAAACAATTTCAATTCTTAAGAAGTAACCTACTCTACTAAACCAAATTATTTATCCGTCTAGAGAAAGATTTAGCATACGAACAATCAGCATCTAATTAAAAAAGTAAAATCAAAATTTATTTTAGTTTTTTACGTAGGATTCTAAATCACTCAAACGGACTGAAGCTGGTAAGATATATCTTTTCAAGTAAAGATTTGAAACAAAGAACAAATGAGTGAAAATAGAAAATTATTCTTCTACTCAACAACAGATATTTTATCAGCATCTGTCTAGGAAAACGCCCAGAATGCACAATTTCGCACTTAAGAAATTGATGGATTTGACGCAATTATTTTAAATAGTCAGTTAACTTCTTAAAAATAAATATTGAAGATAAAAAAGTTCATTAAGATAGAAGTATAAAATTTCTAATTCTAGATGGAGAAAACGATACTAAGAAAAATTATTTTTGTATTTCTTAGAAGATTCTCTTTCCTATTTATAAATTAAACAGGATTCCGTTTCTGGGGAAATTTATTTATGTTCTTATTGGATGTGGTAGCTAGGATTATATTAAAGCGTTAAAGCAAGGTAGATGCCCAAAATAAAGTTTAAATTAAAATATATATTGAACAATTAATTAATTCTGGGTACTAAATCATATAACACAATAATAAGCAATTCTAGCAATACTGATATAATCACCTACCTTTGCTGACCTGAAAACCCTAGCTACATAATTAAAAGTCAATTTGCATATAGTGGTAGTACAATGCTAGTTGAAAAAACAAATTAGAGAAATTAAAACAGAATCAAAATCTATGAATTTAAATCTTTTTTATTTTAGAATAGTTTAAATTAAATTACTTTATCACTGCCACAAGTTATACATATACAAGATGATGCACATTTTTAGAAAATGTAATAACCAAAATGAAAATATGTAGCTACACCTAATACAAAGCGCTGCAGGCTCAAAAAAAATATATAGTAATGAGAATACTAGGTAGAAACAACAAAATAAGGAACATCTTGATTCTGCAGAAAATTAATGGTGGTACATTTACAAAGCACATCACAGTCTTTGTTACGCTTGTGAAAAACTAACTAAAACACACGTTGTATGAAAAACTCGGAGAATTTGCAATATCAAAAATTATGTTATCAGCTGTGAGGTAATTCAGTCGCATCATTGATACACTAACAAGCTTCCTTGCACACTTCCATCTAAAGACTGTCAATGCAAATATTTTTTGCAGGACAAGCTGATCGAGAATCGCAACATGATCTTTTCTAGTGCAGGGCTTGAGTATTCAGTGCACTCTAGCTAATGATTTGCATAGCGCAATTTTTAACACACAAACTGTCACAATTGCCTCCATTCACGCATGAATAAAGAAGAAAAACTTTGGATGACACCATTCACAGCTTGAAAAGTTTAAACTCGCAGAATTTTTGAAGATTTCAAATTCGCAGAATCAAAAAAATCACATCATCACACGAAAAAAACTTGTTGTAGAATCCAACTCTTTCATCTTTTTGCTCCAACGGAAAAAGAATATATATAAAAATGATTAACTCTCTGAAGGCCTAAAGGTCCCCAGAAGCCTAAAAAAAGGCCCTGGGGCCCGCAGCCGCAAATCACCTCACGCGTTCAGAGAAGCACACAAAAAAAATTCAAATCGTAACGGAAAACGCTTCCAGATACAGACGCCCAAAACCTCATAACGCCAAATTCCTACGCGAGCCAAGATGGCGAAGAAATAATCCCGTTGCAAAATTTGAATTTAAAAATTAATAAAGTTGAAACCTTAATGGAAACAACAACAAAAGTTAAGACAAATACTAATTAAATCGAAAACAAAGTAAATAATTAAGTAAAATTTAGAAATTAAATGAAACGGCTAAAATTATCGTTTGAATTTCAAAATTTGCCAAAGTTGCCACAAGAGAAGAAAGAAACTTTAGTGGCAAAGAATTAAATTAGTTAAAAATACTGACAAAACCGAAAAATGATGTTGAAGCAATATTTGCAATCTAACAGTTCTCAAAACACGGACATTAAAAATATGAAGGTATCATTTTAAACAAATAAAAGAAATTTAAATTAAAAGAAAACAAATTAAAAGAAAAAATGAAAAATAATGAAAACAATAGACGTTTTTGCGTGCAAACGCAGCAGCAAAAAGTAATTGCTTCAACAGAAATTTTTAAAAAAATACAACAAGAACTATAGAGAAACCAAAATTTACCAATACTTAGAACAATTTGTAAAGAAATTATTCAAAATGAAAAGGAACTAAAATGGCTCACTCATCAGAAACCACACGCCATTTTTAGTTCAAAAATGAACAAGATTTTCTGTGGAAAGGAACGACAAAAAGTCAAAATTTATTCCTTCCTGTGGTCTGAATCTTGTCCGGCCACCAAATAAAGAACATAAATCCAAAAATTTTTTAAATCCATAATCAAAAGAAAGAGATAAAAATTTACCTTCTTTCAGAAGCAAGCCAATCAGAAAAGTGACGCAATAGATACAAAACAATCAACGATCTAGAAGCTATCCAGTAACTCCATCTATGAATAAAAATTTGAACTATTTCTCAGGAGAACAAAAACTAATTTTAAAAAAATCAAGTTTTAAGGAAACAAAAAGGGAATCCGTTATCCTTTAAGTTATTATTTAAATTACCTAGGGCTTTGACAAAAGAAGAGTGGTTATTACAGATGTGTTTAATCCTATTAATTTGAGAATAAATAGAGTTCTTAATAATTCTAAAATCAAGATTTGTCTGAAAGTTGCAAAGTGAAATAGCCTTAAAATTAAATTCCTTTCTTTTGTCATAAATTCCAACCAAAATATCTGAATTCCCGATTTCAATTTCTAGATCCAAAAAATTACATTTGTTTAATTCATTATTAGTTTTATTTAATTTGAGTTCTTTTGGATAGCAACTAAAAATGGAGTTAACATTGTTATGATTAAAGACTAAAAGGTCATCAATGAAACGAAAACCATAAACAATTTCATTTTTAATTAAATCCCTCTCAAATGAGTGGAGAAATAAATCGGCTAGTGCACTTGAAAAACAACAACCCATAGGAATACCAAGAACCTGCTTAAAGTAGTTAATTCCATTAAAGAGATAATTTTCACAAATATTAACCCTGCACATTTCTAACCATTTGTTTTTATCAATTAAATCAGTATTAAGGTAAATATCAAATAAATTAGAGCACGCTTCAATTAATTTATTATGTGGGAGGCTAGTAAAAAGATTTTCAAAATCAAATGTATGAATGCTACTAATTTTTTAATTTTCTTTGATAAAGTCCAAAATTTTAGTGTTATTGTCAATAATGAAGCTCTCTTCCTCTTTGATTTTGTTAAGAATAATTTTTAGAAATTTAAAGAAGACTTTACCAAAATAATAATTATAACTACCAGTGCTACAAGTAACAAATCTAAGTTTTAAGGGATTTTTATGAAATTTTATAGTGGGAAAAAGGTAAGGATAATTTAAATTACTGGTTTTAATTTTAGTTTTTTTAGCAAGTGCTAACATTCTTTTGTCAAGTTCTTTTTTGCCAAATTTTATTAATTGATACGTATTATTTGAATTATATTCATTAAGCATTATTTCCTTGAAGTGAAGTTTACACATAATGCAAAAATTATTTCCTGCCTTATCAACTGTTGTAATGATAAATTTCCCTTTTAAAATTTCAATTTCTTTTTTAAGATGCTCGTTGAAGAAAATGCCTCTATTAGAAATTTTGCTTTTATTATTATTAAATTGTTTTTTATTTTAATCAAAATTTAATTAATTAATTTTGCTAAATTTTAAGAATTATAACTATCATTTTAAACAAGTAATATAAAATTTTTTTTAAAGTCAATTTCTACTTAGGTCAACAAAGAAAAATTTTATTTTAGAAATTTTATTCTCCCATATAAAACTAAAATTAATTAATTAAATTTAATTAATGAATAAATATTTAAAAAAACTGTATTAACATCAGGTTTCATTGCATGCGCCCCACGTTTTTCGTTTTAAATCTGTATGGGGTTATAAATCTGTATGGGGGCTAGAAGAAATTATTTCACACTTTTTAGTCCGTTTTAAAAACGTGGTATATTAAAATTCTTATTTTATTTAAATAATTATTTTCTACTTTTTAGTCTTGTGTGTGTGAAATTTTGCAATCGATTTTAAACATCTTGCTGAGATTATGACGGAGACACGTGGCAAATTTCATTTTTATTTCAGTTTCTCTTCACCTGATCATAAATAAAAAAGCTGTTATTTTCCTGAAAAATTAATTTGCGTGACGCAGAGACCTTCGAGATATAATAAAAAACGTACTGCGCATTCGCAAAGATATGGCTAAAATATGGGGGTGCTTCGATGATCGCATGGGCCATCCATATAACTAAGAACCAAGTCTGTAATGTTAATAGTTTTCGAGATATAATGAAAAACGTACTGCGCATGCGTCGTGCAAAATATGAAATGACAGACAAATGGACAAACATACAGACAAGAAAGCGAATTAAAATTGCATTGTCAGTTCAGTCGTGCAGTTGTCTAGTTCTGAGCTATGTTTAAAGTTTCAAGTCTCCAGCTCATCGGGAAGTTAGTTTAAAATAGATTGCAAAATTTGAACAAGATATATATAGGGAGAGTGTGAACTAATAGTAGGAATAGAAAAATCCATTATTTCTATTGATAGGATGGGATGTGTGGACATAAAGTGATAATTAAAATTGTTCGACCTGAAATTACATTACCAGTTATGATTCCAAACAAATATGCTGAATTAATTTGGGAATGGAGAATTATATGCAAATGAAATTAACTTTTCAATTGCTTTATTTCCTTGTCGCTCAAATAGGCGTATTTAATTAATTAAGCATTCGTATATTTTGCTGCTTCATTTGTATTGCTCCTCAGGGTAATAAAGCAGTTTGATTAATTTCGGATCAAAAGCTGTCTTTTTCATACGTTTCTTCAAATTCGGAATTCTTATTGAAATGAATGCCTTAAAGAAATGACAGAGTTAATTAACTTTGAATCAATTTAAATTTAAATTTTTTTTCCAGATGAGGCACTCAACTGTTGTAAAGAAATCCTAAACATTCATAATTCTATCATTTTTCTTAATCTTTTTGGAAACACATTTTATGAAAATGTGAATACCGATAAAAGACTAATACCTTAAAAGATATTTTGCAACAAATAATGATGAAAACATAAAGTGATTATGGATTTTTTTATCTTTACTTAAATGTATTAAAGTATATATTCAATACTTGATTTAACTCCGGAACATGTATTAACTGAATCAAATATTTAAAACAGAACGTATAGCTGTTTTCTAACTACTTTTGAAAATCGCACTTAATTTGTAAATGTGTTAAATATTATTTTGAAACTCTTATTTATTTTCAGTCCAACTTCCTACTAAAGAATTTTTAATTAACTTATTATTAACTCGCGTCCAAATGTATTTCGAATAATTTCTGACATGAGAATAGCCGGTGAAGAAAACAGTACCTCTTCATGATATGAAAACTTACCTTTCTGATTGAATTAAATGGCTGTCAATATTTGAATGCAAGAATACATTTTTTTTTGCAAAAACCGAATTTTAAAGGTATTCGGCTCTTTAGTAAAATACTTTTGCAGCTATTTTGAAAAATTTCTTTGAAGATTTTTTGGATAAATAATTTTAAGTTTCACAATTATGAAGTCTTTCGCTGTGAAAAAAGATTCTGCCATTTATAGACATTTTATTCTCTCAATATGCAAGGCAACGCAATGATATCTTAAGTAATGATTTTTTCTTTTAATTTGACTCCTTATCAAACGTAGGGCAATTGGTGTAAGGAGGAATAGCATTTTTCTAAAGCATTTTCTTCACTTGCAAAGAAAGGAAAGTTTTAGATTTTCAATCAGCATTTGTGGACGACAAACAAGCTAATATTTTTCAATGAAAAAAATTATTATTGTAATTTTCCAGACTGTTAAAGTCGTCTAATTTTTTAAAGTGGTGTTTTGTAGGTTTTTCAATGAAGTTTTATGAATGGCTATGATTCCCCAAAGACGCAAAAAAATCACAGATTTTCCCAACCCTTTATCTTCTAACATAAAATGGATCACATTTTTGAATTATTTTTCGATTCGGTGATGGAACTCTAAATTTCGTAACAGAATGATCTTGTTAGATGAAGATTAAAGCGAAGAAGAGCAGTTTTTCTTTATATCTACAAAGAACTATAGCTTCAATTTCATCACATGAAGTGAACAAAACAGTGCCCATTTTAAAGTGTAGGAAAAACCTTTCAGCTACGGGAAATCTTAGTAGATATCAGAAACTCTCTTAACGGCAATTATTTCTTGTAGATGTATAACAGGAACGTAATACTAAAACGTCATTTGATTACAATTTTCCTTTTCAACACTGTTTTATAATATTAAGAGTTATGTTTCGAATTTAATATATATTAATCACCTCAGTAAATTAGATCTAATAGATTTAAAAGCATGAAAACCAGCTTTTAATGTGAATAAATTGTATCTTTTTTGTGTTTAATAAAGACTCTGGAATCTTAAGGATATTTCATCTGTGGTCAGGAGTATTAGTTTGATTAGATAAATGGATTGGATCAAACAATAAAATCCGTTTCTGGAGAGCAATTCATTGTCTGATTGATGCTCTAGTTGAAAACTTACTTTAAAGAAGTTTATTTTGTTATACACGAATAATATTATTTAATTTATACATTAAACGGTAAAGATTTCCATGATAACTTAATATACAACAGTAATGAAATAAAAATAAAAAAACATTATTTAAATGTCAGAATCCCTAAAATTAATATAATTTTTTAGCTGCTACAATTCTTGACAAATCTTAAATATTTCACCTGAATTTTTGTAATTTTTGAATTATTTATCTTTAAAGTGCATGATTGGGTAGATGCTACTTTTAATTACTACTATTTCTTATTACTCTATTTTGTCAAAGCAGCATTTTTTACTTTTTGACATATTTTCTGTGTTATCCAGAATAAATATCAGTGGCCTCTGTTTCCTGCTTTAAATTATTTATAATTTTCCTAATATCTCATTTTATTACCTGAATTTCACATTGTCGAACACATTTAAACATATTTTTATAATAAAACAAACAGAAAATCAAAAGTTAAAAAGATTTATGCTTCTTTTCAAGCAGCTAGACATTTCATTCTTTTAATTGTTCCTACATTTAAACTCTTTGAATACTTACTTCAAAAAGATTAATAATTGACGGATTAGGTAAACACAGTTCTATTGAATATCTGAATTCCATAGAATAGCAAATATCCATAGTAAATAAACTAACATTAAGACACCATAAATAATTATTATGAGCAGGTTAGATGGAATGAAGATTAAATAGATTTCATTCTCATAGATTCTTTCATAGATTAATAGATTCATATTTAATTTCTTTGACGGAGACTAGCGAGTTATTTTGCATTAATTTTCAATGAAAAGATTGTATCAGTTTCTAAATTGCATATTTCTTCTATTTCTCCGTTACTTTAATTACTTTGCTTTTTCCTGTTCTCCTATCTAATTTAATGTTATGCTGAATTCTTTTCTGTAGGTTTATGCCAGTAAATAAATTACTTTCAATAAACGATTTTTAATAATGATATATATATTTGCTCTTACTGCAATGATTATTTTTTCTTTTATTTGAAATACCGACTATATTTTTCTTTTTTTTTCTCCTTTTCACTCATTCCATTTCATTCTCATATTTTTTCATCCTGCTTTTTACATTCCACGTTGTCCACTCTGTCTGTTGGAACTTCAATCTTCAGTTGAAGGAGCTCCTGTTTCACTTCTGCAATTTTTGAGGATTTTTTGAGTTTAATAGTTTACATTTATTTTCAAGTTGAAAAGACCAATTCGCAATATTATCTGAGTTTTTTTAATTCTTTATATTAATTCTTGATTTAGTTGGAAAACTACCATAAATCCTTGAACCAGGAGTTAACCAGGTTTTAGTTCAATCATGATTAAATTGAACAGATTATTTTAATGATGAAATATGTTTAATAATTCTATATTAAACCACAAAATTTAATTCAAGGTATTTTTTATTTATTTATACAAATATGAAAATATATATATTTTTTTGTAAAAATTTGGAAAATTTGGTAATATTAACTCGAAATTTTGTAAATGTGTCCTGCGGTCAATGATAAAGAGAAATTTGAAAAATAAAATATATTATATGCAGATAAAATATTTTTTCTTAGGCCATGCCGAAATACACCGATGTATGCAAAATAATGAAGAAAAAATATGTTTTGAAGTCAGCGTTAAGCTATCGTGAGTAACAATTTTAACACTAAACCAAAAGTAGGACCAGAACGCAAGCGTGGTGTTTTATACTCCGTTTTATATTTTGAATGACCCATTCGAAAATGCGATTAGGGAAATGCAAGCAAGATAAAAAAACAGCAACATCAGCGAAACTAGACTTTTAATAGTTTTCCTCTGAGATAAAGATATACGAAGCAAGAACTTAGCACATTTCATAAACCATTTGAGACGGAAAGGAATCGAAAGCCACAAAATAATAAAATACAACAAATATAGGATTAAATATATTCAACATGTATATTATTTAAAAAATATAAACAAAGAGTAATAACGTTTAGAAAAATATTACCTGGATTCCATTGTAGTGTGATGTTATAAATCCTCGTTTAACAAGCAACACCACCTATCTCAATTTTTTGAAATTAAAAGAGGATGTAAATACTCAATTTTTCGCAAATCAATAACGGATATTTCAGAATTTTTTAACATTTGATATAAACATGAGACCGCATTTTCCAACCAAATGTGGAAAAAATTCATAAATATTCGTTATTGGTTGCGAAAAATTGAGTATTCACATCCTCTTTTAATTTCAAAAAATTGAGATAGGTGGTGTCGGTTATTGAACGGCGAAATACTGCCAAGTTTCTGGCTTGCAAAGGTGATTATTGTTATTAATATTATTTTGAATTTAAAAGGGTTTTCAAACATTCAAAAACTGCTATTAGTACTGCAACCGAAGTATTAAGTCCCGTACAGATTTTTTCCTCTCGATGAAATTTGTATTATTTGCTGAAAAATTTCGCTTGAAGAGATAACAATTCATGATTTTCTGTTACACTGTTTCTTAGGTGAAATATTCTTTCCTAGTTTCAAATTTTCAAACACTGTTGTAATAGTTCTCTTTTTATTTAATGATTTATCTGTTATTGTTTTTCTTCATTTATAAAGTATTTTATTTCTATAGAGAAGTATCTCGTTGTAAAATGTGTCTGACAGATTGAAAATAGGAGAAAAAATATAAAATACAAATACTCCTGAAATGAAACTATCTAAAATACTCCTCTTCTTCATAGTGTTTTCAGAAAGAGAGTTTGTGCACTACAAAGAAGAGGAAGGTCTGAAAATAATGTTGTTCTTCTCGATTGAGAAAGATTGTAGAAAAGTATAAAGCTCTCAAATGCATATTAGGGTGGATCGAAAAATTTTTTTTCAGAATTTCAATTCCTACCTAAACAGAAAAGATGTTCTATGGTATATAGATAAATGGAAAAATAAAATAAAAAATTAAATTTTAGGTTAAGAACCGCCGTAAGGGAGTTGAATTTTTGAAAAAAATGGAAAAATACTGAATTTTGATTATATGATTTAAAAAAAATATTATTATTAATCAAAACCTACTTATGCGGAAAAGATGTTCTATGGTATGGAGATTAAGAGAAAAATAATAAAACAATTTAAATTCTAAATTTAATACTACCGAAAGGGGGTTGAATTTTTGAAAAAAATGGAAAAATACTGAATTTTGATTATACGATTTAAAAAAAATATTATTATTAATCAAAACCTACTTATGTGTAAAAGATGTTTTATGATATGGAGATTAAGAGAAAAATAATAAAACAATTTAAATTCTAAATTTAATACTACCGAAAGGGGGTTGAATTTTCAAAAAAAATGGAAAAATACTGAATTTTGATTATACGATTTAAAAAAAATATTATTATTAATCAAAACCTACTTATGCGGAAAAGATGTTCTATGGTATGGAGATTAAGAGAAAAATAATAAAATTAAAACAATTTAAATTCTAAATTTAATACCGAAAGGAGTTGAATTTTCAAATGAAAAAAAATGGAAAAATACTAATTTGATTATCTGTTTAAAAAAAAAATTAGTATTATTATCAAACCACTATGCGTAAAAGATGTTCTATGAACATGAATTAAAGACAAAATGAATGAAACAAATTTAATTCTATTGGAATTTAAACTATCGCGACCGCAAGGTTAGATTTCAAACGAAAAAAAAATGGAAAAATACTGATTTTGTTACAGATTGTTTTTTAAAAAATTTATTATTAATCAAAACCTACTCTGTAGTGGAAAAGATTTCTATGGTATGGTAGATTAAAGAAAAATATTAAAACAATTTAAATTCAAATTTAATACTACCACAAGGAGGTTAGATTTTCAAAGAAAAAAATGGAAAATGCTGAATTTTGATTACACAATTTAAAAAAAGTTATTATTCATGCAAACCTACTTATGCTGTAAAGATGTTCATATGGTATGGAGATTAAGAGAAAATATTAAAAAGATTTAAATTCTAAAATTTAATACTACCGAAAGGGAGTTGAATTTTCAAAAAGAAAAAAAAATGGGAAAAAATACTGATGTTTGAACACACAATTTAAAAAAAATATTATTATTCATCAAAACCTACTTATGCGTAAAAGATGTTCTATGGTATGGAGATTAGAGAAAATATTAAAAAATTTAAATTCTAAATTTAATGCTACCGAAGGAGTTAGATTTTTCAAAAAGAAAAAAAATGGAAAAATACTGAATTTTGATTACACAATTTAAAAAAAATATTATTATTCATCAAAACCTACTTATGCGTAAAGATGTTCTATGGTATGGAAGTTAAGAAAAATGTTAAAACAATTTAAATTCTAAATTTAATACTACCGAAAGGGGTTGAATTTTCAAAAAAAGAAAAAAATGGAAAATACTGAATTTTGATTCACAATTAAAAAAAATATTAGTATTCATCAAAACCACTTATGCAGTAAAGATGTTGTCTATGGTTATGGAGATTAAGAGAAAATATTAAAACAATTTAAATTCTAAATTTAATACTACCGAAAGAAGGGAGTTAAGATTTTCAAAAAGAAAAAAAAATGGAAAAATCTGAATTTTGATTACACGAATTAAAAAAAATATTATTATTCATCAAAACCTCTTATGCGTAAAAGATGTTTATGAGTATGGAGATTAAGAGAAAAATATTAAAACAATTTAAATTCTAAATTTAATACTACCGAAAGGGAGTTGAATTTTCAAAAAAAGAAAAAAAAAATGGAAAAATACTGAATTTTGATTACACAATTTAAAAAAAATATTATTATTCATCAAAACCTACTTATGCGTAAAAGATGTTCTATGGTATGGAGATTAAGAGAAAAAATATTAAAACATTAAATTCTAAAATTTAATACTACGAAAGGGAGTTATTTTCAAAAAAGAAAAAAAAAAATGGAAAAATACTGAATTTTGATTACTGAATTAAAAAAAATATTATTATTCATCAAAACCTCACTTATGCGTAAAAGATGTTCCTGTGTGTAGGAGATTAAGAGAAAATATTAAAAAATTTAATTCTAAATTTAATACTACCGAAAGGAGTTGAATTTTCAAAAAAAAGAAAAAAATGGAAAAATACTGAATTTTGATTACAATTTAAAAAAAATATTATTATTCATGTAAAACCTACTTATGCGTAAAGATGTTCTGAGGTATGGAGATTAAGAGAAAAAATATTAAAAACAATTTAAATTCTAAATTTAATACCTGAAGGGGTTGAATTTTCAAAAAGAAAAAAAATGGAAAATACAATGATTTTGATTTACAATTTAAAAAAAATATGTGATGTTCTCAAGACTACTTGAAAGGTAAATTTCTATGGTATGATTAAGAGAAAAATATTAAAAATAATTTAAATTCTAAATTTAACTACCGAAGGGGAGTTAGTTTTCAAAAAAAAGAAAAAATGGAAAATACTGAATTTTGATTTACACATTAAAAAAAAATATTATTATTCATCAAAACCTACTTATGCGTAAAGATTTTCTATAGTATGGAGATTAAGAAAAAATATTAAAACAATTTAAATTCTAAATTTAATACTACCGAAAGGGAGTTGAATTTTAAAAAAAAAAGAAAAAAAATGGAAAAATACTGAATTTTGATTACACAATTAAAAAAAATATTTTATTATTCATCAAACCTACTTAGCTCGTAAAAGATGTTCTATGGTATGGAGATTAAGAGAAAAATATTAAAACAATTTAAATTCTAAATTTAATACTACCGAAAGGGAGTTGAATTTTCAAAAAAAAAAAAAAAAATGGAAAAATACTGAATTTTGATTACACAATTTAAAAATATTATTATTCATCAAAACCTATTATGCGTAAAGATGTTCTATGGTATGGAATTAAAGAAAAGTATTAAAAAATTAAATTCTAAATTTAATACTACCGAAAGGGAGTTGAATTTTCAAAAAAAAAAAAAAATGGAAAAATACTGAATTTTGATTACACAATTTAAAAAAAAATATTATTATTCATCAAAACCTACTTATGCGTAAAAGATGTTCTATGGTATGGAGATTAAGAGAAAAATATTAAAACAATTTAAATTCAAATTTAATACTACGAAAGGGGTTGAATTTTCAAAAGAAAAAAAAATGGAAAAAATACAGTTTTGATTTACACAAATTTAAAAAAATATTATTATTCATCAAACCTACTTATGCGTAAAGATGTTCTATGGTATGGAGATTAAGAAAAATTTAAAACAATTTAAATTCTAAATTTAATACTACCGAGGGAGTTGAATTTTCAAAAAAGAAAAAAAAAATGGAAAAATCTAGTTTTGATTACACATTTAAAAAAATATTATTATTCATCAAAACCTCTATGCGTAAAGATGTTCTATGGTATGATTAAGAAAAAAAATATTAAGAGCAATTTAAATTCTAAATTTAATACTACCGAAGGGGTTAATTTTCAAAAAAAAAAAATGGAAAAATACGAATTTTGATCTATACGATTTTAGATTCGAAATAATTGTATGTCTTTTTGCAGTATAAATAAACAAAAGTGATGATTAATGAGTAGTAGTAGTATAATGTACATTGCAACATTTTATGACTCAGCTCCTCCTCCCCACACCGTCAAATCAGTCCGGCTAAACAACTACAGCAGTCGGCAATGACTTTGCGTGCTTTCAAAACTATCTTTAGAAAGGGCAGCTGAATTCCCTTATGTGATTCCTGTCGTCCTTCTTTTGATATCAGGACATTTTCTGGATGGCCAGAGTAATCAGTTTCTTTTTAATAGCAGGGTCTATGGCATCCTTCAAATCATTCGAGAAATAACGCGATGGGAACGATTGATTTGATGCAAATACTGTGCCTCATGAATTATGGTTTCGTTTTGATCTTGTTGAACCACATAGACGCATGAACTTTTTTGTAATGAATATCGTTAATGTCAAAAAAAGCCTCAGATGAATTTTTCGTGAGCTACATTGAACCTGAGAATTCTGTTCTGAATTCAATACCTTAAGTGGCAAACTTTCAGGATTTATCTTCGACAGACTTTCTCTGCAATGTCAGTTAGCAGTTTATGACTTCACAAATTTCCATTAAGTACAGTTGATTGAGCGCAGTCTTTCTTGTTAGTCACTTCACATAACGTTTTTTTTCTATTGACGTGGATGAAACTACGGGCCTTCTCGCATCCGGCCAACGATTTTTCTTATTTCGACAGTCAGGCTTCTGGGCCCCAGTTGTGGTTTTATCCGTGCGCGAAAAGATGATGTAGTGGGGAAGCTCGTTGTGATGTAACTATTTTTTACAAACCATTGTAGTGAACGATTCAGGATCAGTTCCATGTTACGTATAATACCTCCTTTGACACCTGTGTTGACAGATGTTCCGTCAGAAACCAACTTTGTTACATCTATGTCGTGTCAGCTTATGACAAAAAAAAACTATTATATTATTTCCAATAGTTGCGCTCTCCGAAATTTACAGACACGTGGCCGATGTCGCTCAGAGCCAGGTTCTTTTACAAGCTTATGTCATTCTTCTATTATGACCTTTCTTCTACTTTGTCTTCCATTGATAGAGTCCTGTCTTTTTCGCCCATCAAAGTATAAACCAAACTGGTCAATCTGGTTTTTTATCTCAAAAATAAGCAAATATACGCTCAACTTTTGCACATATGAATTTAAAGTGTGACCAAAAGTGAGAGGACAATATATTGCTTTTGTCCAGCTATATAAAAGAAAACTATTATTTCGTCCTCTAATCTCACGGGTCGGATGAAGAGGGTGAAGTTGAGAATGCAAGTGATCAAGGGCCGGCCGGAGGACGAATTGCAAACAGTGCGGCCACTAGGCCCACATTCTCTAAGGCCCCACTTTTAATGACTGGTTTGCAAATTAAATGCAATTAATTTTTTATTTTAATCCGAATAACCGCTGCATTTGAATATAATCGCGATAATAGCACATTTCCGCCGACTGATCAAGGCAAGGTTGGGGGGGGGGGGGCTGAATTTCACTACATGAACAAAACAGGTAAAATGTAAAACAATTTGTTTTCATTCAATAAATCAGTTTCATTATGCTTGTGTTGTAACGGATGATAGTATCATACGTTTTGT
>BGPR01000493.1:344749-395651 GCA_013235015.1 Araneus ventricosus
AAGGGGGTTGAATTTTCGAAAAAAATGGAAAAATACTGAATTTTGATTATACGATTTAAAAAAAAATATTATTATTAATCAAAACCTACTTATGCGGAAAAGATGTTCTATGGTATGGAGATTAAGAGAAAAATAATAAAACAATTTAAATTCTAAATTTAATACTACCGAAAGGGGTTTGAATTTTCAAAAAAAAAAATGGAAAAATACTGAATTTTGATTATTGAATATACGATTTTAGATTGTGATTAGCATATTTGATGCGTTTCAAAACGAAATCGATGAGCAGATTTCTATTGAAGTCGAATGCATGGCTTTCCTATACGTCTAGGTATTATATTAATCTACTGAACACGCTCACTGACATTTCTTCTCTCATTGTCAATCAAAAGAAACCAAGCACTTTTATTCTAAATTAACGGGAGAATGAAAGGCTAATCAGTTATTCATATAAATGATGAGTATTGTATATTTTTTTAACCTTAATGCATAGT
Source organism: Araneus ventricosus (assembly GCA_013235015.1). NCBI lineage: Eukaryota > Metazoa > Arthropoda > Arachnida > Araneae > Araneidae > Araneus > Araneus ventricosus. The sequence continues at coordinate 345,244 of BGPR01000493.1, forward strand.
TAGAATGAATGCAATTAATTGTGATTTCTCATGCTCTTGTAAACACGTTTAAAACAATATATTTTGCCATTACATGCTAAATATGAATAGTCGTTAAGTATTTAAACAAAATTCTTTATACTTATATTTCGATTCAAATTATCAAAAAAAAGCAGATATTGGTAAACCCAGAGTTTAGGGTGCATACCTTTTTCTCGTCAATTTTAATTGGCGCAATTTTATTTTTCGTCGCCAAATGCTGTTTTTGATTCGCAGTGAGCTTTTTATTGGTTTCTTGCGCACGCGATGCCCACGGAATCAGTGAAAGTGAAATTGAGCACGGGAAATTTTTTAACTTAAAAAAACATCAGCGACTTCGCTTTCAACAAAGCCGGGTAGTAGTAGCTTCGCTTTCAGCAAAGCTAGATAGTAGTAGCTTCGCTTTCAGCAAAGCAGGAATCTAGTTGCTTGGTTTCTTCATTTAAAAAAGCACATACAGAATAACATGCGCACTGGTGAACCGAAAGTGAATGAAAATGTTCAAAAACGATAAAAGTGTATTATAAACTTCACATACTTATTTTCATCGATGGAAAAAAATCCAAAATTCCATACACCTTAGCGAATAGTACGACAGTCGAAATAAATCCGTTCGGGAATGATGAAAACTGTCAAAACTCAGACCGACTAATTTCAAACGAAGTATTATTCAAATTCGATTAAATCGACCAATTAAATCGAAGCGAGCAAACAGGTGAACAATTGAGACGATTCGCCAGAGACCGGTAAAACATCAATGCGCTCATGACACCGATAAAAAAACAACGCTCATACAAAACAAATGTTTTGGCACTCCATCTCTTGGCGACAAACAATCGACAAGCTTATGAAGAACTAATCAAGAATACACCCTAAACTCCGGGTTAAACCAAATATTTAGGATGGGCAAATAATTATTTACACATCATTTCTGAGTAATTAGATTTTTATCCTTTGAAATTTATGTCTGTTGACAGAATTTTAAAAAAAGTACCTTTCCTTGAGGAAGTCGAATTTTGTAAATGTTATTTTAATTTCATGCGGCATGTTTTTAGATGCTGTAAATTGCATTCTATGCATTTCCAGTAGGATTAAATTTCTAGTAAATGTGTGTTTAAATTTTTACGAAATCTTCTTAAACATTTATGAAAATGTTCTCGAAATTTGTTCTGCCAATCTTAAATATGTTTTCCCTTCATGAATTCCCTGATAATTAAATATTATCTTTATCATCAATCAATACGTTTTCAAAGTTCTTTCATTGAATTGTCTTCTTTCAACATGTGATATGAAATTATCTCCCTTTAAACCTTGTTAGTGTTTGCAAGATTTCATGCCACCCATGGAAAGCCTGGTGTCGTAACTGTCTCGTCCTCTCATTAGAGTTGTATTCATCCTACGCAGGTAATTCAATCTTACACCATTATTGTACCCACCAAGGAAGCGAGAGCCTGTTTGCTTATCTATACGGAAACTTCTAACTTCTAATACCCATATTGAGGGGGCCCTAGGTTGCAATGAGTACCTAGTAAAAGTGACTAAGTAGATAATTTCTTCGAAATACTAATCGATATTAGACTGACGATTTTTTTTATTTGATCATAAGATTATATTTTTTCATGTATTAGATTCTATTTTATTAAAAGGATTGAATAAGTGAGCTAACAAAGCCTCTGTCCAATATTAAAACATAAAACTATTATGCTGATATTAAATATGAACCTGTATTATTGTAGTCATCTCGTAAGAAATAATATTAAGCATAACCTTGACCAAGGAATGAATGATCTCAGTCTTTTAGGGTAAATATTAACTTCATTTAAAAACCTTTTAAAGAATCAAAATTTCTTGCAAATAACAATTTTTACCACAAACATATATGAAACTCTATATGATAATTTATTGTTTGTGTTATTAAATTCACGCTAACAGTAATTGGAAGAGAAAGTCTTACTCATTTATTTGCATTTCAATGATCAGAAACAAATGTTTATCTTAGATATTTAATTTCATTGTTTGGGAGCAATATCTGCATTGATTTATCTCTGTTAAGCATTAAGATAGAATTTCCTCTCTTCTCCTGTTCCAGGAGAGACATCGATTGAATGTCACAAGTCTCCTCAGTAATGACTTTCGAGAGACCCATCGTTTGCCGATTAAATGGATCGAATTGCGCGTGCCTGCTGTTGGAAATATGACATGAAACAGAGAGATTCGCTCTCCAAGTCTGAAGGAAGAATATTTCTCTTTCGACAAAGCCGGATAAAGGACTTCAAATTGGAATTTTAAGGCCTTTACTGGTTTGAATTTAACTTTTACAACGAATCAATTAGAGAGAGAGTTTGGAAAATGTTTTGCAATTTTTAAGATTTGTTTAAAAATAGCAAACACTGCTCTAGGAAAATAAGCAGATCATTTTCCTTCTGATCATAATATTCCGTTATCCAAAAGAAAGTTAAGAAGGTTTTAGGAATCAGGAACATTTCAACTAATTTTATTTAAAAATGCAATATTAAAAAAGTTTTCGATACTCTTTCAAATAGTAAAATGTAGATGCAAGTTTAGAAGCAATTTGCAAATACAAAAACTATAATTAAGCGGTTTCTAAAAATTGCGATAACATATGCGAAATGGACGCTCTCACTGCATATTTTCTAACATATAAGCATTTAATTTAAATATCTTTTACAGTTGCTATAGGAAAACGTTCTACGACATGGCAATTCATTTTGGTACTAAGACTTAACTAATCCTCAAATCATTAAATTGCTTTCAATTATAAAATTATTTCAAAAGAGAAATTAATATATTATTATCTAAAATTATGTTCTTCATATTTCGCTTGCAATTCCTTCTTTACATACCATAGCTTAGGTTTTTGAAACTGAATTGTTATGAATTTATATTTAAGACAGATTATTCAGATATTTATACTTAGATTAAATTAAAGATCATCAATGATTCAGTGAGTTGCGACAGCCCATGGCTAATTAACATCAATTGCGGTAGAATGTTTCTTTACAAACGAAACACAAATGTCGTAGAGATTCTCCTGAAAGTTCTCCTTGAAGATTACCTGTATTCATATGTAGAATTTAATCTTGTATTACCCCAGATTCCGGGTCGCTTCAACTAATAGAAGCTGCCATACTTCCTCTTTATCGTGAGACCATGGTTCATGCCTAATGAAGCCAAGCCCTGTGAAAGTAACCAAGCGAACATAGAATTAATCCCTGATACTGAAAAAGGTATTGATTTAAATGGAGAAGGAAACTATTCATTATGAGGTGTAACCCAATTGGTTCGTTCTCAGCGTTTATCTTTAGAAAAAACATTAAAATCTCTAGTAGTGTCAGAAACATTCAAGATTTACAACATTCGATTAAGTTCATATAACTACGTCTACCGGTCTGAGGTGGCAGCAATTAATGTTGTTATCTGCTAGGTGGCGGAAAATAGGGCTGCTATTATGAATCATTCTAAGAGTGAATTCTCATTAGAAATTCTTAATATATTTCAAATTAATTTTAAATATTAAGTGATGTAGCGGTCACAATTCACTGCCTTCTCCTTTCATGGTAGGTGGCGCTACGAGAGCCATCCGGGTTTTTCCCATGATGCCTCTTTCTCTCTTCTTTTCTGTGTACTTGTCTTGTGTTGTTGTTCTCTGTCTTGCGTCTTGTACCTTTTAATGTTACTTAGCTATCTAAGAAAAATGGTTCCTGAAATTGAATTAATTCTTCAACATCGGCATTCCATATAAACATGAATCTCGTCCCTCTACAGTATAGTATTTTCAAATCCACGGATTCTATCTGTTTGCCTTGGTAAAACCTGATGCCGGGATTTAAGATAGCGAATTGTCAGATAATTTTGCCAAAATTGTTATTGAATATGGAAGAGAGAATTATCTAAACTAAATCCATTTACCCAAAAGAATTGCGAATATAAAATAAGTAGGCAGTAAGGAATTTACTTCAATATTTAAAATTTTCGGATTCAGTATAGAAAACTGTTAATAAATCAGTTTAATTTGTCGTCCAAAATGATAAAATTGTATTACGCTGCACACCAAACTACATATCATAAAATGATTCATTTTGGAATTGATTTAAATAATCCTTTGCTTTTAGTAAATTAATTGTCGCGAAATCTATATACATAAAAATTTTCAGATCAGTATAATTTGAAATTGAAAAGCCTTACGTTTCTTTTGAAATGACGTAAAACTTATATAATAAGCGTAATTCTCGTAAATTGGGCTTTTTCTCAGTCAAGTACGAAATTAATTAACCGAGTTACTGAAAATATTATTATTTGTGTTTATTCTGACTTGCTAATCACGATAAAATCTAGATCTTGCAATAAATTTTTTGAAAAATATTTCGTAATTCGTGTTATCATCAGCCATGCGAACGAAAAATCTTTGTTCTGAAAAGAAATCTGGTTTTAAAAGTACTAATTAGCTTACTGTTCTGATTTTTTTAATTTCCCCGTGGAAATTAATCACTTTTGCTATAATTAGTTTGAAATCTTTAATTCCAAGTTTAAAAGAATTCTTTCTGAGGATCCTATTCACACATAATCTCCTTTTCCAATTATTTGAGTCAACATCTTTAATAATATCATTCTAAAGCAAATAAATATTCTGATAAACGAATCATTTTTTTCGTCTGTGAATAAACATTTTTAAGTAAATTTAAAACAAACTAAGATGTCTAATTTCTATTTTATTAACACTGGATAAGAGAATCGCCAATTTTTACTGATATTATAATCCCCTGTTAGCAAAACACTGGATTCAACTTTCGTTGTACTTTAACAAGGAGTCTTTAAACGAGGTTTTCTTATAGTATTACAGGCCGTTGTGGCCTTGTGGTAAGGTCTCGACTTTGGGGGCCGGAGGGTTCCAAGTTCCAAACCCGTTTCCACTGAAGATCCGTCGTGTATGAGGCCTGTTGCACAGTAAATCATACGTAGTGGGCAAACGCCCTCCCGTTGGAGTGACGTGGAAGTTTGGATAGGGGGTTTCAGCTCAGGTGTCGTCCTCGTTATCTGATCGTGGTTCAAAATTGCGAGATCAGACCCAAAATAGACCATGTGTTACTTTCAAACGGGACGTTAATATAACTTAACTAAACTTATCTTGCTACTTTTCAGCATCCAGTCTTAACAATGCATAAGGCTTAGAATAAGTTATAAGGTAACAGAAACTAAAGCTAAAATATCCTATATTAATTACCATGATTATGAAAGAAAATCAAATCCTTATCCAATCAATTCAGCGAAATTGAAAATAACATTCAATTAATTCTTAATTCATTTAACCCTTTGTAAGGCCGTGGGAATATACTTCCCACCAATTTTTAAATGCCCTTTTTAAGGTTGGCGTAAGTTCTCGCCCAAAGTTTTAGATGAAACAAAAACCTGGATGTTCCTATTTGTTATCTCAAATCATAATGAAGTGTATGGACTTGGTAATTAATTATTAATTAATGAAATTAATTAACAAAAAATAATGTCATCTAATAAGCTAAATGAATTTCTTTTCTTAAATTGATCTGAATAATTCAGTTATTTTATTATACCACTAATCGGAAGAAATGGCCTTATAAAGTGTTAAAGAGTAAAAAAGGGACTTCTAAAAAACGTAAAATGCTATCATGATACTTTGATATCATTGCTTTACACTTTTTTCATATTTTCCGTAGTAGTTATGAGAATCTGGAATATTGACCATAAAAAATGCATTAGTTTGCGTATTTTTAACGTAGATGACATGTTTATGGAATAAAAATTGTTTTATTAACCCATCAGAATATCGAAGAAGGTTATATTGGAGTAGACTTTACATACATTATCTTCGTTTTAAACTAGATCTATATGATGGTTTTGAATGAAAATGGCTCTTTATGAGTGCATAGGACACTTATTCTATAAATTTAAATATATAAGGATTATTTAAACCTGCTGACTGAGTATAATAAACATAAGTAGCTTTCCTGAATTGTTAACTTGAGGGGTTTTCAGCTGTAAAACTTACCTCTCGTGAGGGGTTGTTTGCTTTGTAGTAAGCACGGTCTCAGATGTGGTGTATGAAACAGATATTTATAGTTTTCTACTTGTATCTATTTTTTTAAAAAAGCCCAATGCTATTTTCTTAAATTTTTCATAAATATAGAAACAAGAAAGGTACTATTATACTGATATTTCCTTGCTTCCTTTCTTGCTTGAAATCGATTATCATACAATGTTGTTCATTACGATGTGATTTTATCTTATAACACTACAGATTTATATTATTTGAATAAAGGAGTTTTCTTAATATAAAATTTAAGGAAAAACATGTCCCCTAAAATTATTATGCATACTTAAATTGAATCATAAATTAAATAGAAACTTTTGCATTTTAAACTAAGTCTATTAAATAATTTGTAAAATTATTTAAAGTATTCAGTTCTGATAATTTATCTGATATACGTTTGAGCTAAAACTTTTTTCAAGAAGAAACAATGAAAAAGGAAAGGAAAGAGATTTTTATTAAGGAGAGCACCAAACATTTATATACGATAAAAAAAATGTTTAGTTGAATATTTTGAATTGCACACCCATTGCTTTTCGAATGCCGTATGCAGTTTGAGAAGATTACATTGTATTTCATAGTAATTCTTATCTTTCTACTATCTTAATAATGCAATAGTTATAAATAAATATGAAGGGGAAATTAGCAGAGTGTATGCAGAGATGAGAAACAGTTTGAAGTAATCATCGTTTATTTTTAAACACATAGTCGTAAGACAATTATAACGACACAGACATGAAGACGTTTACAAGTACATAGAAGTAAACATCTAGTCTTTACCTGCTCTCCGTGACAAAAATTATCAGTGGAATCATGGGACAGATGTGACGTCACGCAGTGACGAATCGCATTAAACATCATCGTACGTATGACGTCACTACAATTGCTTGTGATTGGTTGAATATTAAATGAGGAGAAAGAAGGAAAGTAAGCTGCGTATTATTTCCAACAAAATATTTGTTTATATTTGTATTGAACCATCATACATTTTCCTTACTAACCTCTGAAAAGGTAGACGAATAAAAAGTTGCATCAAGATAGTGCGTAGTAAAATTGAGCTATCAAATATATAGAATGTTAGGGCTATATAGAATGTTATGTTAATTTTCGGTCTGAATGCGATATTATATAAGCGGAATTTCGTATAAACAAATTTGGTAATCTTCAAGTTAAAATGAAGATTCAAATAAAGAGCCTTTGATTTCATCGGATTGTTTTTGGGTGGAAAAGACTACTTTTGATTTTACCAGATTGATAATAGACATAATGTCGTATCAAAATATTAAATATTAAGAATTCAAACAAAACATAACGGGATAACCAGTGAATAAATTAAATACGGATTTTCTCAAACAATTCTGAACTCTAAGAAACAGTGCAGTAGAAAATACCAAATTTGGCAGCATGAGATCGAAAGTGCAGATTTTGGTTTAGAGAAGAAATTAAATGTCTCTGTCAGGCGATTTAAATAGTAGTCGATTTAACAATATTTGATATCAGAGTTGAAGTAATGAAGCAGATTTAAAAATGCTTTACTTCGATATGTTATAAATTTTTTTAAGTATCTACTTGAATAAGTATCTAAATTTTACTTAATCTCACTTAAGTTATCAATATTAATAGCAAAGTGTAATTTCTTTTTTTTTCCTAAAGCCCTCATAATGTAGTTCAGAACCAGATAAAAGGCATTTAAATTGTCGTCGGGTATTTTGGAAATTACAAGAGGCAGTCTTTAAGATATAATCTGAAAAAATCAAAACATCATAAATACAGTGGCTCCCAAAAGTTTTCGTACACTTACGATTTTCAATGAAATAGGGTTCTATCCATTAATTAAAATTAATATTTCAGAATAGGTATTTAATAATAAGATCTATAATCTATTTTTAACAAAACTACATGAAATATTTTAAAAACATAGCAAAACTTTATTTTTAAGAAATATTTAATCAAAAAGTAACAAAAACTTTATCTCACAAAAGTCTTCGTACACTGAAATATTTTCGGATAAATTCATAATTTAAATTATCATCTGTCGCTTTATTTTTATTTTTGCATTGTGGTGGCATTTAAAAAATCGTTTGGCTTTAATTTTTGCTTTCTTACACCGTAATATTCTATTTATTATTTAAAAATGGCTCGTAGTCATAAAGAAACAACAATCAGCATTCGAAAATTGATTATTTTTCATCATAGCAGTTCATCATAGCATCGATATCAGTTCGGAATATCGCTAAATTAGTTCATTTATCTCATTCTACAGTGCAGTATGTGCTAAAACGCTTTAAAGAAGAAAATTGGATCGAAAACAAGGTAAGAAAAGGTCGACCGGCAAACTTAACAAAACGTGATCAGAGATTTATAATTAGAAGATTTGTGAAAAATCCACGTTTGAGTGCTTTAAATGTTTCTGCAGAATTTAATGAAATATATTCTACTTCAATTTCACCTGAAATTGTTCGATGAGTTTTCAGAGCAGCTGGATTAAATGGGCGTTCTGCCCGCAGAAAATTTTTTGTTAGTGCGGAAAACAGAAAGCTTAAACTTTCCTTCGCAAATCAATGCTAAATAAAGCCGAAAAATATTGGAATAATGTCTTATTTGCAGATGAAAGCAAATTTAACATTTTTGGTTCCGATAGACGTATAATGGTATGGAGAAGAAAAAATGAGGAACTTAATCCCAAGAACTCAGTTGGATCAGTTAAGTATGGCGGTGGAGGTGTCCTTGTGTGGGGAGTGCATGTCAGCATCAGGACTAGGTAATTTGATATTTATTGATGGCATAATGAATTATGCTCTTTATTTAAATATTTTAAGACACAATTTAAAATTATCAGCCCAAAATTTGGGTATTGAAACAACTTTGTTTTTCATCAAGATAACGATCCTAAGCACACGGCTCCTTAGGTTCGCTTCTGGAGTCTTTATAATTGTCCACAAAATTTGAAAACACCACCTCAATCGCCATATTTAAACCGAATGGAACATATTTGGAGAGAACTGGAGGTTAGAGTATGAAAACACGACATTAAAACAAAAAGTTAACTAAAAACATTAATGATGGAAGAATGAATGAACATTGATGCAAAATTTACAAAAAAACTAGTGAAATCTATTCCCAAACGCTTAAAAGCTGTTGTGGATGCTAAAGGATATCCTACTAAATATTAACGTTGAAACTTGAGGCAATATCTGAATACACATTTCTTTCATATTTTATTTCAACAAATTTTTTATGGAAGCTGTAAACCAAACTCTCTGATGTATTATGTATATAAAGAAATATAATCAATAAGCTGAATGATTATGTTTTCTATGTTTTAATTCTTTTTTCAGCAAATTTTGATTCAGTTAACATGCTGCTGGCCATAAAATGTGCTGCATCATTTTAATGTTAAAATCGAATGCATATTTTTCAAAAGGAATAAGAAAGTGAAGATGGCGCCGGCAACGTGCAATTAGATGTTACATGGCATGGTCATTTGTTTGACTCCATTAGTATAATTTATGTATACAATGAACAGAACAGGTGCAAGGCCACTAAAAGAGCATGATTTAAATATCTACCACAATCTGAAGTTTGAAATTATGTCGTTGAAGCTGCCATGAATATAAAATGATACAAGATTCAATTGAAATCATATTCCTAGCGAACAAGCTGGTTGCCGAAGGCGGATAGTTTAAAATATACGCAAAACACTGAATAGGGGAAAGTTTGGCAGCTGCATGATTTTTTTTCATAAGATCCATCTGTTGGAAGCCTTCACAAATTCTTCATGACTCATAACCGGATTTTTTCTGTGATGTTTGTGAATTTAGTATTAAAACAGGTTGGATACATGAACTCCTTGTTCTCTGGAACCCTTTCGGTGTTTCCTGCATTAGCAACGATAGAAATATCAAAATTTCGTAATCTCAGACATCTTGGGATTTGCAATTCTACAATCTAAATCCATATTTAAATAGCGATATTGAAAGATTATTCTTGTTCTCATTCGCCCATCATCGGTTGAACCAAGAATTAGTGCAGAGGAAGATTGTGGAAGTTAAATATTCTTGCAATACTGTAAAGTCAAAGTTAAAAAAATGAAACGTGATTAAGTGTCACTTTCATTATCTCAACTAATTTTTCATTAATTATCTCATATCTTCACAAATATGGCAAAAAGTGATTAATTAAAATTACATCACTTTCAATTATAGATTATTAAAAGCTATAATGACATTCTGTGAAGAAAAGTGTCATTTGTTTGAGTCAAGTATTTAAAGGCTATTAAAACCAGAATCAATTGCAATATGAAAATTAAAACAATTCACGGGCCATTCAATTTCATTCCTTCTGTTTAGATATAATTTTATTTAAAACTAGCCGCCTTATGATACCATCTTCTTTCCTGAAAATATAATTTCAAATGAATATCTTATGCATAATTTGATAATCATGATTCCCTTAACAAAGAAATTTTAAGCTTCAAATTCCGATAGACATATAACCCGCGTTTTTTTCATAACCTGGAAACTGTTCTCTTCGTGATCTACATGAACGTTCCTGATGGAATCTAGCAATTGTCCGTATCATATAACAACTAATTTTACTTTCTTATTCCTTATGCATGCGAAATAAGCATTCGATTTCACAATAAAAGGTCGCGCTATATTTTACGCCTAGTAGCATGTTAATTGCCTTAAAACATGACGATGAAAACAAAAACATAGCAATCAAAATCGTTCAGCTTACTGGATCATTTCCTTTCTTGGGAACTTTCTTTACAGATTTTAAGAAGATCAAATAGAAAAAGAATGTAAAACCCAATAGTATATTTTCTTAGCTTTCAACAAAGAAAGAGAAATACGCAATGAAATGTTTGTTTTAACAATGAAAACGTGTTGTGAATAATTCCAAAAAATATTTTTCTAAATTTATTAAAATTAGACAAAACATTGATCAGCAATTAATTGATATCGTTGAAAAGATAATTTTTTTAAAAGATTCAGATGGAATAAAAGTCATTTATTTGTTATAATATTTTTGTAAGTTATCACTAAAAAACGGTAAAATTTCGCTTAATTTTTAATTAATTAAAATTCAATTCTAATTAAAATGTCCAAAGAAAGGCTCCAAGGTCAACACTCCCACCCTCCACATTATCTTTGTTCCGAATTTCGTATCTCCATGTGTAGCGATCTGTCCTGTAGACTGCCAACACGCAGACACAAACGCATTCTCCTTTATTATTATTGGAGATAAGTATGAAATTTTTGAAATCATCCTAAACACTAAAGAAAGTTATTTTCCTTGTACAACCAAAAATGTTGGTGTCAAGTACAATCAAATCATAAATTTTGAGATAGCTAGAAACGGAAGAATGAACTTCAAGTTAATTCAACCCGCTCTTTTATTTTTCAATAAAAGAATAATCGGATATTGACAATGGTAAAAAGAAATCAATCTCGATCGTTCCCGAAAGCAGAAATGGGGAAAGTAGCTTCAAAGACAGCGACCTCGATGAATGGAAACGTTATCTAAAAGATCCCAGTCTTATTACTTTTTGAAATTCGATAGCAGAAAAGAGAAAAATAAACTTGTTTGCCTTTTCGGTGACTGACAATTCCGTCTCAGAAAAATTTACTTTCCTGTAGACAATCATTAATTAGTTTAACTTCTAAGTCTTCTAATGACTGCACGGTTAGCTGAACAAAGTATAGAAAATATGTTCCCGCTTGATGATTTATTTTGTTTCTTCAGGCATAGAAAGTAATAAGCTTTCGATCTTCAAAGATTATTTCAACTTCAGATGTTGCTTTCATATAGAATCAAAAGCAACATCTTCTTTCTTGTTTGAAAAAAAGCAGTTGAAACAATTACCTTTGAAGACGGAATTTTATTGATTTATTGTATGATTCGTATCCATAGGGTTGAGCATTAATGCAAATAATGGAGTAAGTAAATGTATAAACAAATGATTTCTTCGAAATGCGCTGAATATTCCTTTAATTTAATGCCTTCTTCAAAGCTAAGAAACTTATTAAATATTTTTGGAGAAGGAAAATAAAAAAAAAAATTTCAAGTCAACAACCAGTTAATATCATTGCAATTGATGGATTTAGCCTTACTTTAAATAATGTTTTCCAGTTAAAAATAATATTCAAAACTTACGTTACTTAGATACCCTAAGAGGTAAATACTTCATGGCTTCTAATTTTCTTCTTAGTATTATTTCTGGAGCCCAGATTGTTCCAGATAAATTTTCACGACGTCAGGAAAAATGGATTTGAAAACATTCCGTAAATAAAATATTAATAATTAATAAATTCGAAGCGCAATTAATTTATATCTATTTTGTCATTTCTGTTCAAGAATAATACATGAAAAACATGTAAAGAAACGAGATTTTTACATTTTCGATATGAACAAAAAATGACCATCCGTTCAACTGTTGGCTTCACGTTTTGCTCATGTAAAATCAACCAGTTTTTAAGCACTTCAGGCACATTTTGTTTCAGACAGCTCATAATTCTAATCTTCATTACAGATCCAAGTTTAAGACAGCATACTCAAATGCTAAAAATTTGGAACGTCGTATAAAAATTCCGACCATCGCTTTTAACAAGAAAGAAAGATAAAAGTATTATTTTGTTTTAACATGTTATTTTGTTACGAAACCCGTGGAAAATAAAAAAGGTTTATGGAAAATTACAGAGCATCCAGGTCTTAAAAACGGGTCGAAATTCACTTCAAAAAGAACAAATGGATACGCAATGTGCAAATAAGGTCAGAAAAAAGATTTTTTTCCGGAAAAAAAGAGCGGCGCTGACTACTCACCATTTTTTTTCTTCTGAGGCAGAAAATCGACTTAAAAATAAACAGTGTTGCTTCTTAGCAGGTACTCATTGTATAAAATGGAAAGACTTCCGAAGTAAAAAATGTTCCTCCTCTAGTAAGGAAATAAAATAAACAAATTTTCTTCTTTGGTTGCAAAGTCTTAAAGAAATCGTAAACAGTTCTAGCATCCCGAATAATGGCGAATGAAAAAAATATTTGGATTTAAACAACTTGTCTGTTTACATTTTTTATTTGATCGCTTGCTTCATTCTTGTATTTGCTTTGAAGGGACGATGATATGTAGAAGCAAGGTTGACAGATTTTTTTTGTATTGCAAATGATAAGAAGCTTAAGTTTTTTCATACTTTGAAATGCACATAAAGTGTGAAGAGTTACTGATCCGGACTTAAGACATTTAAAATACAGGAAAAGAATTTTAAAAGTTTAAATGCTGTTGTGTTCAATGTCGCATTAAATTTTTCACTTTCCATAAACAGATGAAGAAAGTATAATTGAAAATCAGCTATAGTTTCCCTAAGTACGATCAAAAAGCATTTCCTCTGGTGCCAACTTTATTTCTTTGATGTCGTTCTCAAGTAAATTCATAAACAGGCAAAAGGATTAAAGCACCAAAAGGATTACTTTGAAAGAGAAGAACGCAAAAGTTTGATAATGTCTCACAATGGTGCAGTTATTTCTTACACAAAAATTAAAAATATTTCCGGATTTAATGTCAAATGTTATATTAGCACCATAAAAAGATAGATTTTTCAAGTTCATAAATTTTAGAGTGGAATGAGTAATACTGAGTTCGCATAAGATTAAGAAGAGAGTTGTTAGGTTTCCCAAGAAATAATTGTGGTACCATTCAGATTAATAAATTAGTAGCAACTGAAACAAATAAAGTGAATGTTGAAACAAAGCATTTTGTATGCATTTGAAACAAATCACATTTGATGGCATAGCATTAATATGTAATGCAATGACCTGAAAATGACAAATGTTGTTTTCACGCACTGTAATGTAATTCATCTGCAGATAAAAGAAATTTATAACTGAACAATTTACTGATGAATAAATCTGTTCACCATATTCTTAATGCCTGTCACTACTGAATGCCTTTAAATATTCTTTGCGTGATTGACAGTAGAAAAAGAAATTATAATTAATTAAGTAAGGTTTCAATGTTTTAATATATGTTTATAGTTTTAAAGGCAATTATTTATATCAAACATATCATTGTTTTTGGTCTCACAATGAATGAAATACTGTCAAGGTTTTAAATTTTACTTTTTGTAGAATTACAAATATATAAATGATCTTTCATATTTAGTTATGAAACACAGGAAAACGAGAATCAAGGGATTTGTGTGGAATATATAGAATCGAGTTTCCGAAGTCTTGGCAAACCGTGAATTTAATGAAAAATTTAGTAATAAGATTAATAAAACTAACTCCACTAAACATGATATGATATTATAATTTTAAAATAATTTTGTTTTCTTTAATTAATAAACTACAGGTTGATATTTTACTTTCAATAGTTATTTCGATGCTGAATAATTCAGAATGTCTAATAGATGTTGAAGAAAGTTATGAATTCTCAGAAAATTTCTGCGATTTCATTCTAATTGATAAAACACTTGCGTTTGAAACAAAAAAATAATAATATCTAAGAAGCAACGTTTTACAAGCAACTAAAAATTAATAATCTATGTTATACTTATTAATCTCTCTCAATTTCGTGATACATTATCTTTAGAATGATACACAAATTTCAGGATAATTCCACAAGAAACTGACAAGTCAATTTTATTTCAACAATGGAATAAAATAAGGAAAAAGAATTTTCAACATTAAGGAGCATTTGTGATTTATTAACTTCACGAGAAGTATATTTCGACGTGAAATCAGCCTCTTTTGGATTTGAATTTTCCCAGCATTGCAAGCTTCACTAGAGTTTCAATAAGTAATACTATTTGCTCATACCCGTCTACAAAAGCTGGAGATTAAGCAATTCTGCATATTTCTTTTAATATTTATTAGTATTAAATTTCCATTCATTAATTCAAAAGGGTAAACTTTCGTCTTTTCTTAAAATCGTCTACTCCTCTGCTTTGTTGCTTTCTGTTCATTCTTACAGCTGAAAAAGATAAAATTTTATAAATGTGAAACTTTCTTTAAAACATATTACTAAGGTAAAAAAAATATCTTTGCTCGAGAATTCTATTAACCGCTTGGCTGACTAGTCTTGCATCAGTTATTCGTTTGTAAGAGGAACTTTATCTTCCACATAAGCTCGATTTAAGCTTGCCAGTGCTGTCTTAAATTTAACTCGTGCAGATATTTCTTTCATACATGTTTTAGTCAGAATACCTGTTAATGCAGTCTGGGGATAGGTGAGATTTGATTAACAAGAAAGAAAATGAATGTCTGCGTGGTGAAAAATCAGTTTTTTCAGTGGCATGCAAGAGTCAAGTATGTAGCTAATAATTTAAAGAATTATCAGGTGACTATGCTTTTTTTATTGAGAAGTTTTATCTTTGTGATTGCTGAATCGCAACCTGATTGTTCAATTCAGTAAGAATGAATTTCTATTAGGATTAGAATGTGGCATATTTGTTAAGGATCTAAATAACTTTAAATCATTGAAGAACAAGAGATATGAAACGCTTTCACAAAGTTTTCAATCTCTCGGGATATATTTGCAGAGAATCAAAAGTTAGATGCATGATTGTGCAAATAAGTCTTCAATTTAAAGTCTCGGTCAAATAAAATTTTAAAGTTGAATTATATAGGAGTATTATAAATTTAATTTATGTTAGTTTAAAATGTTTATTAAGATTTTTAACAAGTGAAACTCTTTTTAATTAGTGTGTAGAGACTTTTAAAGATTGGTGTGTCAGTTTACAATTGTATCTAATTTCTACATACTGGAGTTCAGAGCTACAAGGTCCAAGACTAATAATCATTGGTTATGTGCAAAGTGTACCATAAATGAATGAAAAAATTCATTTTAGTACTAAACATGTAATACTAAACATAACGTAATGAATAAAGTGAGTCGAAAAAAATAAAATCGATTTTTCGAGTATGTAATTCAAATAGGGTGTAACATTTGTGTATTACCATGCTAATCAACGGGAAAATATTTTAAAAAATTATGTTTTTAATCTAAACTCGAGAAAAGAGCTTAAGTTTGTAAAAAATGTCAAAAAACATTATTTAAAAAATCGACAAAAAAGTCGATCTTTCCAGTATCAAATTCTAATAGGGTGCAAAAGTTGTGTATTACCATGATATTTAAGGGGGGGGAATGGAAAAAAATATATAGTTTTATTTTTCAGTTCGCGAAAAGAGCCTAATGTTTTTCAAAACAGGACAAAAAACAATAAATCATATGTTAGGGGTGAAACGTCTTACCTCTAGTGTGGTGCGGATGTTTGGCGAGGGAATTGCCAGTTCAGGTATCGTCAACTGACCGAGGTTCAAAATTACGATGTCCTCGAGGTCGAATGGTATTAGAGAAATTGTAATTTAAATAATGTATTTAATTTATAAGTGTTCATGGTATTCAGGATATTCAATTTTACTAAAAGTCAATGTTACTGTTCGATGATTCAAATTTAAAAAATATCAGTTTGTACAAGAACCCTCATCATTTAGCTTCTCTTAAAGAGAAATTGAAATTCACCTCACCGAAATGCGAACAGCTTTCTGAATTTTAATGGAATTCAACTGGACTTTTTTTTGTACTTGCTCTATATATCTGGCTTTGAAGTAATGAAAGAGAAATTCCGCCGCGTCTCGCACATGCGCAGCAAAAAATTATTTAGTGCAAACACTCATATTTCCTCTAATATTCAATTTATTTACTTCAAACTTTAACACAATACTTCTGTAACATATTGTCAAGTGTTCTGGAAATTTCGAATAATTTGAATGAAAACTCTGCATGCTATAAGCAAGAAACATGCGGAAAAATTTGGAATTTTTTAAAGAAACATTTATATCTTCACGAATATTTGTGCTATACTTACGAAAATGCGTGTAAATATTATGCGAATTAAACCATAAGCATTGATAAAAGTTACATCTCGTTATCAGCTTTATGTGAAACAGGATGGGTGAAACCCCATTTTCGCATTCATCCCTTTCTGGTGGTCATCCTAATTGCCCTCCTGACCGAATCTTCACTGTAATATGTATATGATACTCTATTGAATAATAGAAAAACAAAGAAAAATTAAAAAGTTAAAAAAGAAAAATTATATAAATAAGAAACAGAAGAATTAAACAATAATGTGGAGCTGCGGTCAAGACTTCAGACAGAGAAGTGAACTGATGAGGTCGAGTTGAACGTGACTATAAATAAATGCGCAGTTGTGAAATAATTCAGTTTCAAGTTTCGAATCTTTCTTTGTTTTGTTTTAGATCCGGCGTCGCTTTTGTTATGTTAATAAAGATGTTGTTTATAGACGTCGAGTTGGTCATTAATTAGCAGACCGTACAAATAACAATACACCTTTTTGCGCGCTCAACGCAGCAGCATCTAGTGATTGCATCAACAAAATATTGCAGCGATTAATAATAAAAAACACATAAAATAAAATTTTGAAAGTAAAAGAAAAGTAGTCAAAATTGAAGTAGTGGATGAGAACTCGAACGACGAACTTTTTCAAAGTCTACTTGCCACAGAAGTTCTAAAATGGACAACATTTTCTGTCAAGGGTAAGATTATAAATCAAAAGTATACCCTTTCTGGCCTGAATTCTGTCCAACCGCAATATAAGAAACATTTCCTTTCGAAAGAAACGAAGAAGCAAATACAATCCTTAATGAAAAATCCAAAAGAACTAGAGAATATAAAATAATTTACCCTCTCTGCCTAAAGTAGAATCAAGAAACGAGACGCCAACTAAATACACACAAGAGCAATGGGAGCAAAAGTTCTGGAGGCTAGCAAACCTAGCTCCATCTATGAAGAAAAATTCTAACTAATTGACCAGAAGAAAAAGAGGCTTATATTTAAACAGTTACAACAAATAAAACTAAACCAAAAATATTATTAAACATTAATAAAGATAAATTTAAAACTTTAAAAAAAATTCTTAAAAATAAAACTAACATTTTGAATCACTTATTGTAATTAAACACTTTTTCTTACCGCTATATATTCAAAAATATTCATCCTACGAAAAATAGGCAGATCAATTTTTGTAGGAAATGAAATGTAACTTAATTTTGTCATTAAGAGTTTTTCGCTAAAACCCATAGTTTTCGATGTATTTAAGAAATACTGAGAAATCCCCCCTTTGACACCTCCCCCCCACACATACACAGGCGGGGACATTTAGTGTATCGTTAAGAGCAGTCTTCCCAACAAGGTGCCAACTTTCAAAACTATATCTTTTCTTAAATTTACAATTCGCTTACTGGACTACGAGTAGAAGGAGACTTGTGAATGGGAACGGATGTGAGGGGAGGAAGGGACATGACTGTCTATCAAATGGGTTTGTGAGACCCCCGATTCTCCACATACAATACTAACCTTGCATAATTATTACATAGGAAAGAGGTTTTTCTGGGGGTTGTAGATTCAGCACTTTTAATTGATTTTTCCATTACAATAAGGAATTTTAGAAATATTCACTTCTGAATTCCCCAGTATCTTCTTAACTATTGATGCTTCAAAAAAACGCGGAACTTTTCTTGTAGGAAATTTCATGTAGTTTAATTTTGTAACAGAGTGTTTTTCGCTAGACCCCTTAGTTTTCGAGATATTTAAGAAAAACTGAAAACGCCCCCTTTAAACCCCCATACCCACAGCGAACCCCCACCGGCGGGGACTATTAGTATGTCGTTTAGGACACTACCCTTTAACAGCTGTGCCAAATTTCAAACACCATTTTCTTTTTCTATTTTTCGTTCTGTAACTAGACTAATAGAGATTATTGCAAGGATACTGTTACTAAGCTGTAATATTGCTTCACTGCCAGATTTATTCGAGAGAAACATCTTTTCTCCAACATCTTGAAAAGTTATGTAGATGGTTGTTTTTGTTTCAGACGAAATCAAGTCTTCTTGGAGCATCCTTTGAGGTTTGCAGTCTTATTTTCAATAAAGGTTAGTAATGAGTATCTTCTAAAAGCAATAGATGTTGTCTAAATTTACTTTGAAAAACTTCTATTAGAACTATTGAGTGTTCCTTAATTTTTAGTTATCAGAAAAGAATCGGTAAGCTCTAAATGTTAGGTTTCCAACGCGCTTTTCCCTCATGGATAAAATTTGTAATGTCTTCTTGTCTGTAATTTAATTTGCTTCAAAACAGCTATAGTTTATGTTTCTATTTGAATTTTTTTTAAAAAACGAACTCACTATGTGGTGTGTGCTTGGAAATGTGTTCTCTTTTTTTCCTTATAATATCCTTTGACTTATCTTTGCTATGTAGAAAGTTATAGTCAGATTATGAAAAAATAATTAATTTCATGATTTAATTTTCATCACGTTTATTCACCTGTGAATAGCATATTTCATACTGTTGCAACGAATCTCAGAAAGGTGAAAAATCACCTCAAATCGCGTTTTGTCCTTTAGAATATAATAACCAAATGGAGTATTTATATTCATGTGCAGAAACAAGTATTCGTCTTTTACTGTTACCAGAGCCTCCGATAAATACTTGCCAAATCTTAGCGAAAATTTCCCGCTTCCTAGCGTTAACACTCATCATCAATCTTATGAATGAGTAGTGGCCCTAACTGAACTGCGCCAGCATTCAAATTTGGTAAAGATTGGGGCCTCACTAACACAATAGGATGTATACGAAGTTTACAAAGAAAAATATTGCAATCGTCAAGTTATTCGATCTCAACATTTTGATGAATCTCCACGTTTCAAATTTCCCTGAGTCTGAAAGATACATTTTTGGATTTATGTTTTTATGACTGTTCGAAAGCTCAATGAGTTGTAGATATCAAATTTCGTAGGCGGCCTTCTAGCTAAATTTGCAAATATTTTTCAAATTTTGGACGAAATCGGTTAATGAAAAGTCTGTTTGGTCGTTCGTCTACATACACGTGAAGGAGATAATTCATAAAAGCAAATAGCTTAATGCGTGAGTTCAAATCTGGAAATTGGTACACACCCTTAAAAAGCCGTGAAGACGCCAAAGCAAGACCTTGATGGCTACACCTCACTGATTGCATTAACTCTGACGACATGGCGGCTTTTCAAGTGTGTGTACCGACTTCTAGATTTCAACCAATGTATGAAATTAGAAATTATGATTAGAACTGTAAATCTCTATCAAATTTTAGGCCCAATACGTCCAAAGATTTACCGTTTGTTGGTCTGCATATTTACTAGAAAGTGAACGCAATACCTCAAAAATTCAACAACACAGACAATAAAAATTTTGTATGCTATCTTGTTAATATTGTTGTAGTTGTGCTCGAAATTTTGGACCCATTCGGTGCAGAGGAAGATATCAAAAATTCTTGTTATTTAAAATATCCAGTTTTCTACATTGTGAAATAATACCTCAAATTGCGCGAATTAAAATTTGCGCGATTGCAGATTTTTTCTTATGGCCAATAAGAATATAATACTGATGCTAAATCCTGAAATAAAATGGAAACGGAAATAAAAAAGACCATTTGTCCGTTCTTTTTCAAAGGTGAACAGAGAACAACACCAGAAATTGGTTAAATGTCTTATGCAAATGAAGGAGTTATGAACGCGATAACACGAAGCTGTAACGAGATTACGAACGCCATCTTCCCAGGCAATTACAATAGGATTGGTTTAGTTAAGTTATTTTAACTTCCCGTCATAAAGCAATACGAGGACTATTTTGGAACCGAGGTCGGATCACCCCTCTCCAAGCTTCCGCACCTCAACAGCATGAGGAAGTTTGGACCCTTACGTATGATTTAACATACAGCGGGTCACAGAACGGGTTTCTGTGAAATTGGGTTTCGAGCACGGAACCCTTCGCCTCCAAGGCCAGTACCTTACCACTAGACCACCGCGGCTTCCAGTTATGTCAGGAAGGTGATCGTACTGACGTAAATGAGCTTCCTGATGGTTAAGCATTGAGCTGGAGACAGTAGATGATCTGTCAAGGATGTGGTGAGCAAATCTCTGTGATAGGAGACGTCACCTGAGACCCGAAACCATCAAAAATAGAAATGACAGTGGCAAGTTTGACCGAAGGTCTCAGTTCAATTAAAAAACGGTTGAGAATTTTGGAGACAATAGATTCTAGTCAGAAAGGTATTCTAGATGTAAGAAAAGAGATTAAAATATTGTATGAATTAGCTAACAGGAAACTGATATTACGTCAGGGCAAGTCGTCTGATTTTAATAATTCATGAGTGCCGGAATATATCTTGTGCAACATTTTTGTTGAATGTGCGCTTCAATGTATGAATAAAATTAAAAACTGCATTTTTAATTATATACTATCCTTCCAAATACCTGTTTATATTGCTCTTTTCTCCAAATAAATAAAATTTGTGGGTATTTATATGCAAAGTTAGATCACGACTTAAGTTAATTCAACTTTTCGTCTGTCCCAATTTTCGATAATCTTCGGTGCATTGCTCTACTATGAAGCACAAAACGAACCGAATTTTGTCAATATACGAGAAAGCTACTAGCTTAATATTAGCTACTGAAAGATAAATAATAATCAGGATGAATTTGGAAAAAGAACAAATTGTCTAGAATTGAGAAATTTTCGGCCGATTTCTGCTCAATTATTTAACACATGAGCTTGATGCGGAAAGCAAAACCAGTTCTTTGCTTTCAATTGCAAAGAATGATTTTTATTCTACAAAGTAATTGCGAATCATTATCTAAATTATACAATAGCCAGTGCAGATGCAGAGAGAGATTTTATTACTCGCTTCAGTTAACTTTAACAGTTAATTCGTGAAATAACTAAATATTTTTCAAAATAACTGTATTATACACTTTTATTTTAGCATACGGTTTTAAACACTTGTCAATATTCTCAAAGAAGATCTGATTTGGTATTTAGTTTATAATTTAGTATTTTCTGTGTTTTTCTTTAATTAAGGAAAATATTTTACTATTTAGTTAACCTCCTCATTTAATGCTTTAATTTCATTCTAAACTTGCATTTGAATTGAAATTACTAGTAAATTCTCAATTTTCCAAGCCGCTGAACAGATGTTTGCGTCTATTCTTTATTTTCACCTGCCTTTTATATGCCTAATCTATTTTTTGAAATGCATGTATCAAAAATATAATTACCAAATTAGTTCATTTATAGAGTTTATTTTCATATTTAGCACTAACCGCCTTCGGCGACCAGCTTGTTCGCCGGGAATGTGATTTCAATTGAATTTTGCATCATTTTAAATTCATGGTTCTCAAACAACGTAATTTTAAAATTCAGATTGTGATAGATATTTAACCCATGTTCTTTTAGTGGCCTTGCACCTATTTTGTTCATTGTCTACATAAATGTCCCTAATGGAGTCAAATAACTGACCATGTCATGTCACATCTAATCCATAATCATTCAGCTTAATGGATATATTTCTTTATATACCTAATTTATTAATATACCTAATTTCTTCATATACCTATTATTTATATACTTAATTTCTTCACATACCTAATATGCATTTAATATCAACATAAAAATCGCTCAACACATTTTATGGCCAGTGGCATGTTTGCTTAATTAAAACATGCTGAAAAAGAATTAAAACATAGCATCCATAATCATTCAGCTTACAGTATATATTTCTTAATATATTTAATATCTCAGAGAGCTTGGTTTACAGATTCTACAAAAATTTTGATGAAATAAAATATGAAAGCAAAATGTATTAAGATCCTATCTCAGATTAGAACAATGAAAGAAAAATATGCAATTTGATATTTATTGAAACAATGAAAACTTATTGAATTAGGTTGCAACAATGAAAAGTATTGTTGCAAATAATATTTTTAAAAGGTTATCAAAATTAGAGAAAATATTGTACGGCAACATAATTGATATCATTGAAAAGTTACTTGTTTGCATTTTCAGATGTCGTAAAAAGGATTTTTGTCTTGTAATATTTACGGAAGTTATTAAGGGAAAACGCCAAAATTTCGCTTAATTTTTAATTAGATAAATTATAATTAACATTTCATAAACACGGCTCCGAGGTGCATATTCCCACCCCCAAAGAATGTTCGTGAGAAAATTCATAGCTCCAATTGTTGCGGTATGTCTTGTAGAGCACCAACACACACAGAGACACATTCTCCTTTATTATTAGTAGAGATAATTTGGTAAAAAACCTTCACAGAGTCCGCCAGCCTCAACCAATCGAACGATTTCGACACTTTGTTTTCGTATGAAAGTTTTGTCGTCTAGATATGTCATCAAGGGTCGCCTGGTCCCCACCTCCCTACATTTTAAAACGAAATCGAATAAACTCTTCTCCACTGTACATTGTCTATGGAAAAAAACCTTGTAGAAATAAACCAACCACACGACCGAATTCGACAATTTTTATTTTATATGAAAGCTTACGACGTGTAGAATTGCAATGAAGCGTCGCCCAACTCCCAACACCCCCATATTCGAACAAAATCGATAAAACATTTCTCCACCATACATTCTCTATATGTTTATTCGATTTTGTTCGAAAATGGGTGGGTGGGGGGCAGGCGACTTTTGTTGACATATCAAGGCGTCATAACCTTCCACATGAAATAAAAATTATCGAAATCCGTCGAGGGGTTTTTACAATATTATTTTAAATATATAGATCCCAGCAGTTCCATCACAATGGCGTTTCAAAAATATTGTAAAATACCTATTGTAGTTGAAGGAAATTGTTCATTTAGGGCGATATGATTCTGTATTTCTGAATCTGATGTCTTTCATGCCGAAATTCGTGAAAAAGGTAAACAAAATATTACAACTAGATGAGATTTATTGAAAGATTTTACAATTTTAAAGGAATCTGTTGTCTATAAAGAATATGAAATCTACTATGGTTTTACGGTCTGTTCCACTGATCGTCGTGCAGTATTCAAACCTGACAAAAGTAGTGGCTAAGAGCCTCGAAGCAGCGAGGTGACAGGGACAGTGCTGAGCAAAGTGGATGCTGGCCGCGAACCCGCCCGAAGGGCTGCGAGAGCGTCTAGTAGTACAGTTTAAAATTAATTTAGCAATAATATTTTTGTAAAATAGTTTATAAATAGTAAAAAGGTTTATTATTACTATCTACACAATTGAAAGTAAATTTATGATTTTTGTCATTTGTAGCTCTGACATTACTAACATAATAGCCCAGATCTGCCTCTCGGTAACGCTTTGACATCACCAACAATAAAATTCGCGCCATAGAACTGCGAGACGTTAAAAAGCATTATTTCATTGTTAGAGAACCTAAATTTCAGTAATTTTAAATTTAGAAGAGTAATTGTCGTACTATTTTCAAATTTAATAGCTCTAAAATAGTGAAATAAAATTTTCTATCGATTGATATATTTATCTCGCTATGATCAATAGTTTCCGACAAATTTTAAATTATATTAACCATCTATTTCAAATTAATTGCCGTTTTTAAATAGAAAGTAGTAAATCACGTCAGTGGTATATCATGCGCGTGGTATCGTTTGGATGCCACGATGCATCTGATTATTAATTTGCAATCGTGATGATATAATTTGAAAATATTTTTTGGCAACGTTTGACAAGCAGAGAAGCGCATTTTGTTTTAATTAGACATCTGAAGTACAAGGAAAATTGTTAAATAACGAAAAATACTTCACACGGAATGTTGTTTACCAAAAGGTTTTTTGAAGAAAGCAATATGTAAATTAATAAAAATATTTCCTGTCATAAAACATATGTTTATTTTATTTGTTTTCAATCAACGTTAAAAATTTCTCTCTCATATATATCTATTTAAACACGTCAAATTTGACGGGAAATCTCTTGAATGAAGAGGCAATTTGCACCCATCATGTTATTTTCTTGTTATTCGATAAGCAGTGAAACGAAATGCTCTAAGAAAATATTAAAAAGCGATGAAAACATTTTCCGAAATATTTTCAGTTGAACGATTATCTTGATATTAAAATGGAATCTACCAGTAATGAGTTCGAGATGACTCATACGTTTAAATTCATTTAGAGTCAAATGTTGTAGCTAATTAAGATCAGTCGTTATTATTTTCATCTCCGTGAAAGTTTTCAAGCTGGCAATTTGTGATTTTGCCAACATATTTGCATATATTCTAAATTTCGTTTTTAATTTTTGTTATAAAATGTAGAAACATAAACGATTCCAAAAATGTACCATCGCCAAATTTTTGGGAAAATTTGATTTTTACAAGCGATAACCTGCGATATTTTGTATAAGATTTATGAATGTTAAGGTCATAAGCCGCGACTGTGATGTTTGGTTATTTCTTTATTTATTGTACTGTACCGTGATAATTTTGAGCTTTCTGTATTCTCTTTTTCTTCTTTTCTTGTTCTTTATATATAAAAGGGAAATATCTTGACTCACTGACTCACTCACACACTCATCACGAAATCTCCCATACCAAGAGGCCTAGGAACTTGAAATTTGGCAGGAGGTTGCTTTCTGGGTAGTAGATACTCACTAAGAAATTAAGAGAAGAATATTTTTTTCGAAATTTTAGTTAGAATTTAAAATAATTAAAAAATACCTTACATTTTAATGTTTTTTAGGAATAACTTCAGAACCAATTATTGCACAAAAACAATTTCTATATCATCTTCACGATAAAAAAATTAGCTTTTCAATGACACCAATTTTATTTCCATGCGACATTTCGTTCAATTTTAAATAATGTTTCAAAATGCTTTAAAACATGAATTGCAACAATGTTTTCGTTGTTACAAATAAAATTCAAAGAATTCTCATTATTTCAGCAAATAATTGATTCACACGCTTTTCCGATTGTTTCGATTGTGATGATATAAATTGTTTCCTTGGAAAATTAACTCCAAAGAAAAATTTTCACTTTAGTATTCATTGCATTGCTGAAATATTTTATCGCACCTGCTTCAAAGTAATATATTTTAGGACGTGGCAGCAGATATTTGAATTCAGGTTCGTTTGTTTTTGTGTGTGAGGTAGACTAAATGATTTACATTCTTACTTCAAGAATTTAATCTCATGCTTTCCTGCCATTTTAAAACTATGAGGCATGAAAACGCTCTCAAATTTTTGTATATTGCATAATAGGTAATTTTTATTAAAATTTTGGTTTGCTCAAGAGTACAGGATAACAAAAAGTATAGGGATCACTTTTGTGGTTATCTATCAGTAAAGTTATAAAACCATTTTACAGATGTAGCATACAGATCGAAAGCTCCGCTATTAGACTTTCGATTGCAATACTGTTCGATAAAATCACAATAATGATTTGGAAAAAATTTGACCAAATGCTGATTGGTCCAGTACAAGCACTTTTAGAACTTCGATGGAGCCACAGGATTATACAAACCCATTTTAGAAAGAAAGGTGTTGCGATTTCACTCAGCTATATCAGTGGTATCAAGAACTCAAAACTCGGATCGACGAAAAATGATTCAAACCAATAAAAAATGGACGCCAGAGCAAATTGAAGAAATCAGATTTACAGAGGCTTGAGAAGATGGCATCGAAACCGGATCAACCAACACATGCAATCATGTCTAAAGCTCTTAACATGAGCCAGCAAGTTGTAATCTATCAACTAGAACCTAAGTTAAAGAAAAAATGCCATAGAAACCTAAATGTCATCACTTGAATGAGAGATCGGTGCAGATTAGGAGGCAACGTTCATGGTCACTTTACAAGCTTCTCCTTAAGGACAGATGGCTAAAGTTCATTACAGCTGATAAAACTTGTATCTATCTATCTGATACCTATGGTAAATCTAAAGTTCAATATCTTAACCGTGACCAGAACAGTGGAGACTTGACTCCGTCAACCACGGCGTCTCATCCCAAAGGTGTAATGGTTTGGATGGGCATTTCCGCCAATGGTGTTATTGTTAATCTACAATGTTATTTATGGGAAATTAATTATAGAATGTTAACACTAAATTGGTGCCTAAATGTTAAAATTGGACTTATATTCAATTATGAAACGAATACTGGGTGCTGAAAATATGAAACACAAACAAAAATACAATTTGCTGTACCTAAGAAAGCACCTACCTTTCAGGCACCTGAAAAATTTAATTGTCCGCTAAATAAAGAAGCTGAAAACATAAATAATACCATTGTGTTGTAGAAATAATTAGAGAAATTAAAACAGAATCAAAATTTGAAATTTAAAATTTTTTATTTAACAATTGCTGAATTAAATCAATTACTGCCGCCAATTTCAAATAGATATATCCAAAAATGACGCTCACGACCAAACTATCAAAAACAACAAATAAAAAAAAATGTAGCTACACATCATAACAAAAGCGCTGCAGGCTCGATATGATAAAAAGATATTAAAAATAAAACTACTTAAATATAAGAAACATTTTGCTTCTGCAGAAAAAATTGTAGTATGTTGACAATGCACAGTGCAGTCTTTGTTCACTCGTGAAAACTTATTGGAGACACATGATGTATGTAAAACTCGAAAAATTTTTCTTTCACAAATGATATTTGCAGCACAAATTTTAGAGACGAATCAACGCACATAGCTTTGTAATTTTTACATACGATTAATCAGGGAAATACTCAAAACGAACAACAGGTGATTCAGTTGCATTATTGTTGCTCTCAAATGCCTCCAATAGAATTTCCCTCACTTTCCAATTTTAACGGAAAAGAAGCTTTCTAAGGGCAGGCTGTTCAATTATACCAACCTGAGCATTTTTAGTGTACTGCAATCCATTATTGCAGGGCATGGTATGTTGAGTACTATTTTCAATAACCGAGACTGGATATATTCATGCGTGCAAAATAAGTTCGCTCAATCTACAGATTGTTGGAGAGCATAAAATAACACCACAAAGCCATCACAACGGCCTCCCTTCCATACGTGAACATAAAAAACGAAAACTTCAGTAGACACCGTTCAAAACTTAAAGATTTTTCAAACTTGCAGAGTAACAAAACATGACAAAAACTTCTTGTAGGAAACGAACCATTACTTTCTAATTTCCAACGGAAAAAATACTGCAGGGACAAGCACCCTGAAGGCTCAAATGCCTCCAGGAGCCCGCAGGTGCAACCACCTACTTCACGTTTAGTCAAGCCCCCCAAAAATTCAAATCACACAAAGGAATCTTCCAGAGAGGTGACGCTAAAGCCCTTTTATACAAAAATTCATATGCGGAACAAGATGGCGAGTAAATAGTTCCGTTAAATTAATTTGATTTATAATTTAATGAACTTGAAACATTGAAGGAAAAGACATAAAAAGTTAATGCAATTAATATTTAAGTTGATTACTAAGTAAATAATTAAGAAAAATTTAGATATTTAATAAAACTGTAAAAAATTATCGTTTAAATTTCAAAAAAAAGTTGCCAGAGATGCCACAAGATACTAAATAAACTTTGGTGGCGAAGATTTAAATATTTAAAAATACTGATAAAGCCGAAAAATGATGTAGTTGCATTTTTTGCAATCTAACAGTTACCAAACCACGGTTTGTGCAACCTTTGGTCAAAATAAATTCTGAGTAATACATACAGAAGATATTAAAGCTTTTTCTTAAGGATGATTACTGCAGATTGTACCCAAATGGAGATGCTGTTTTCCATCAGGATTCTGCCCCCATCGTATGCATCTATGGTCACCCAGAAATTCCTCACGAATCAGCAAGTGCAATTCCTGAGGCCACAAAAACAGATGCCAAACAGTCCTGACGCTGCACTCTGTGACTATTTCCTATGGGGACATCTGAAAAACAAACTGAATAAGCGAAGATTTTCTACGCTGAGGGGCCTTCAAAAGGCTATTAGAGAAGAAGAAAATCCCCCACGAATTGATTTTGCCGGCTTTAAAATCATGGCCGAAGTGTTGTAGACAAATCTATTATGCCGAAGGTCTACGTATTGAGAAGCATCGCTGAATTTGTGTAATAACATTTGGAAATAAAAACCTTCAAAAATGATCCCTATACTTTTTTGATACCCTGTACAGTACTGTCGCCAAACTTGAAATTCCTCAAGTAATAACTCATCAAATTTGATATTAGATTTTGCGCAGTTGAGAACTTATGGTAGGAAGCCACCTAAACGGTAGAGGAAAGAGTCGTGAAGTTGGTGACACGTGACTTTATTTTGTCTATAGTTATAAAAGGCAAATACCATGACTCACTCACTCTTCAAGAAATCTCTAAATCCTAGAAATTTCAAATCAGCAGGTGGTTGCTTTTCGGATAGTAGGAGCTCACTAACAAAGAACTTTTCGAAATTATAATTAGAATTTTATTTAATTAAAAATTACCTTTAATTTTAACTTTTTTCCGCAGTAACTTCTGATCATATTGTCGGAACAAAAATCATTTTAACTTCCTCTAAAAAGTAACTTTTTAATGACACCAAGTTAATTTCCATGCAGAGTTCCGTTTAATTTTAATTAATTTTTAAAAATATTTGCAAACACAGCGACTCGGAGCAAAAGCGGTGGTCACAGTTCTATTTATAGCACTAGAGGGGGAAGGGATGGTTGGTGACGGGTTACGAACTAGGGAGAAATACTGCCAGTCATAATTCACACCAGTGGTGGCAATTCGGGAGAGGGGGCGAGGAGGGTCACTCGACCCTTCTTTCTTAGGGAAAGATTAAATTCTTATTTCATCTTTGCTGCCTGAAACTAAGAATTACCAAAAAAGCAATAGTCTTTGGGAAACTAACTATTTTTTTTTTAATTTTTAAAAATGTTACTGTCTACCTCTATACTAGTGGGTCCTTTAAATGTCTATAAATGTCTTTTAGATGTCTTTTTTGCCGCCTCACATTTTCCACTCAATTTGGCCCCCACTGGTTCACATGGGACCATGGTAGGGCTTTCACGCCCATATTCAGGGTTACTCATTCTACCTATGAGTGATAGATGAAGTGAGTGAGAGTTATAAATGCAATATTTAAGTTCCATTAGCTGTGATGCATAGTACAGAATTGTATCGCTGGTATTTTAAAATTTACGTCTTTATATATTTTAATATCTGCCAAATGCAATAATATAGCATCTAATCATTATTATTTTAATGTTATTTGTTGTTATAAATCAAGAAGTTGTGTATATGAAAGTTTGAAAATTTAATAAGAAATCGTGTATAGGTTCTATCAGCCTTTATCTTATCAAGCAGTGTACCTTGGATCGAATTGTTGTATTCGAATATTGACTTTTCTGAAGTTCGTGGGAAGTGGCAGTGACTAGAAATTTGTATGTCCGTAAAGGCTTGTCAAATTACTAATTATTCTAACTATTAGGTAAGAAAGTGCTAATTTGGCGACGGCTCAGTGCCTTTCTCGAGTCTCACTATTGATTGTACGTATAGAGCTAGTAACGACATCAACGCCAGTGAATAATGTATTATCTGCTTTCAGGTGTTCCCCGGAAATTAGACATCGTACAGTAGAATTCATTACTTCTGTTTCGCCAGAAATGGTTGAAATGGTTCTGATGATTGAATCCGTGTCTATGTGAATTAATTCAATTTGCATTCAAAATTATGTTATTATTTTAACTGAATTAAAAGTCAGAAGTTTGCAGTTTTTTTCTGCAAGTCTAAGGGGATTCTCTGTTTGTTAGATAGTTTAAACTTTCTCAAGTTAACCAATTTTATAAATTCCCGTTTCAGAAATGAGAGCTAAAATAACTATTGAAATAAATAAAATAACAATTAAAAGCATTATGGTAAAGTGAATTATTAATTGTAACAAAACATTGCATTGCTAGATGTGGAGAATCTATTGTTTCCAATGACAACACAGCGCAAAGTGAAAATAGGGGCCGTTAATGTAATCGAAATAATATTAAGTTTTAATGTACTAGATAATGAAATCACGAATTCTGTACGGTAAATCTTTGCTAAGTCTCCATCTCCAGAGCAGAACGTAAAAACACAGAACTACCAAGTTTGATCAATTTTGTGCTCCTTCTGAGTGTTAAAGTATTTAATGTGCCGCTGGCAAAAACGAGTAAAAAAATATTTAATTTTTAAGTAAATAGGGCGTAAGGACTCTGTAACTATTTTTAAACTCAACTATTTCTCTAGTTTATACAATCTTGGATACTTTACATTAACCGATCCCCAGAATAAAACCGCCAAATCGTAGCTACAATTCGCCAAATCTTAGCAACAGCTTCTGAGTGATGAATGTTTGCGCCAAGGCACAGCAGAATATTAGGCGTCCCTTATTAAGCAAAAAACATCAAATATTGAAGGTCAACATGACAAAAAATATAAAATCCTGAAGTATTGAAAGTCTGTTTAAAAAAATGTTCATTATCTATATTTAGATACAACGATGGTCAGTATAATATGGCATTTTCTCAATAAACTAATGATTTCGGCTAAAAACATTTTTATTTCAAATGTCTGGCAATATAAATTAACATTTTTTTCGCTTTCTTTTCTGTAATTATCAACGTAGATTTTTCTAAATTTCCTCCTGAAGTAACGTTTTACTGATATATTATATATGAACGAGAAAATATGAATTCGTTTTTTATCCCGTTAAGACCGAACCTGTACGATCGTGCGGGTTAGACTTTAGATATTTCTGATCCTGGTTAATTATATGCAGTAAATGTCGGAAGAAATGATTTTTCTTGTTTCCAAATTCTCAATAGGTCTATTTTTTGCATTGAATAGCAGTTACCGTCTATTTTGGAGTTGTAGTCGGCGTTTAAACCATTGATTACAGAATACGTCCGGTCTTAAAAGGATATCACATTCTCCTTTTAGAACAGAGGTTCCCAATCTGTGATACGCGGGACCAGTTAACGGTACCCAAAAGTGATCTCGGCAATGGAGGAAAACATAAAATATAAGAATATTCTAAAAATTCATTTTCTCAAGTTCGTATGAAAAATGAAACTGTAAATTGTAAGAGTCAGAAAGCATTTTCATGAAATAAGAAAAAGGAAGAAGCAGATTAGTATCTTTAAAAAGTAAATGCTATCCCTCTTCATAATCTAATTCGAAATCAATTCATGAATTTCGTTCCGTTTTCATTTGTTTTCACATTGAAGTTATACTACTTTTAAAAAATAGAATAAAATATTGTGTCAAAAATCAATCCCACCAATTTCATAAATTTCATTTTAAAGTCGTTTAACTCTTAAGCTGATCCAAGTCCTTGGTGTTATTAATAAAAACAGTTACCATTAATAAAATTTAACCAAAGATATTAAAAATTAAAAATTAATTTAAATTAATTAAAACTCCTTTTATTATACAGAATGCGAATATGCAGCAACTTCTAATAAAATACAAATAATTGAAAAAAGAAAAAAAATTAAAAAAGAAAACGCGCAAAAAGGTGTATTGTTATCATTCTTGTTTATTTCTTCCGTTACTTCTATATATTTTTTGCTTTTTATTTATTTTTTTTGTTTTTTCTATTATTTATTAATAAAAACTTTTTTGTGCTAAAGGGGTGGTAATGAAGGATATAACAGTAATGTACTCAAAAATATAAGGACTAATCAAGAGGTACCCGAATGATAAAAAATTTGAACCACTGTTTTAAGATATTTGCTGACCGAATTCCAATGTTGTTTTTAAATAATCGTCTAGTAAAAAGCATTCAGCTACCTTATTAACAACAAAATACCCATTTTTGATTTGTTTCTGTAATTTTATGTCGACACAAGTTGAATATTGTTTCCTTCATATAACGGTTGAATCCATGCCTATGTTAATTAATTCAATTTGCATCCAAAATTATGTTATTATTTTAACTGAATTAGAAATCAGAAGTTTTCCAGCTTTTTTTCTGCATGTCTAAGGGTATTCTCTGTTTGTTAGATGGTTTAAACTTTCTCAAATTAACCAATTTTATAAATTCCGTTTCAGAAATGAGAGCTAAAATAACTTTAACAATTGAAAGTATTATTGTAAAGTGAATTATTAATTGTAACAAAACATTGCATTGTTAGATGTGGAGAATCTATTGTTCCCAATTATTTTAGAGATACAACTTCAAACAATGATTTTTTATAATCCGAACAATGTCGAAAATCAGTATTCTAAGATTTATTCTAGTAAAGCGCCTTTACTCCGCCATCTTGAAAAGATCTGTGGAAAACTATTTTCGTTTTTGAAAAATTCAAAAGGAAATCTTCTTGGACATCTTTTCACGTTTGCTGTTTTCTGTTCAATGCAGGTCAGTAATAAATATTTTCTACAAGAAATTGTCTTTTTAATAAATTTACTATAATGTGCTTCTACCAGAATTATTGAAAATTCCTTAATTCTCTGGGATCCGAAAATCTCTTTAAACTAAAAGTATTAAGTTTGCAACACTTTTTCCATTATAAAACAAATTTGTAATGTTTTCTCATCTTAAATTTTAAGTTGTCGCCTTGGACTAAAGTTTTATTTTCCAATTGATTTTATTTCGAAATGAATACATTGTGTGGTAGATTGATAAATTTATTGTTTTTTGTTTTTCTTATTAATTTCGTTTGGTTTTACTGTTCTTAGTACATATTTTGGTAAAAGTTAAGTTTAGGGTACGCAGCCGTTCCTCCTTGCTTTGCATCGCCAACATTTTGTCGCCAAGGACAAGATGGTTTGGCGATGTGAGGAAGTTTGTTTTCGATGCCCAGTGAACATTTTATTATTTTTTTACGTAATTTAAAAAATGCGTTTTTTAACTTAAAAACACATCAGCAACTTCGCTTCCTGCAAAGCCTGAAACTAGTAGCTTCGCTTTTTTATTGAATGTTACGAATCTAGTTTTTTTATTTCCAAAAATGAGAATTCCCGCACCATCCATACATCACTGTAAAACAACTTTTGCTTCAGCTGTCAGATGTTTGTTTCAAGTCGATATGCTTCCATTTTTTCTAGAAACATCCTTTCGTAATGAACTATATCTTGTCTAATAAATTTGAGAAATTGCAGCCATAATAAACACCGCTGTTGTTTAAAATACACGAACTGAACTGACAAAATTAAAACCGTTAAATTGCAAACAAAATATTCAAATTTTATTAAATCGTCCAATAAAATTTAAATCAGCGCAGAGCTACCAATCAAGACGAAGCTTCCAAGCGCAGAAGTCCAATTTAATGATGCGCGCGCCAGACACTAATTTGAACGTCACTGCGCAACCAAAACAACTGTAAACATATCGCTAAACCGCCTTCCTCCTGGCATCAAAAAGTTGGCGATGGAAAGCTTGGATGAAAGTCTCCGTACCCTAAACTTAACTTTAACCGACATCGTTAATTAGAGATCGTCAAAATATCTGATATCATGATTAAGTTATTTGAAATGTTTAAGAACAAAGAACGTCTTCCCCTACTTCCAAACAGTTGCAGTTAATAAAGATCAATTTTTTTCAGGGTTTAGAAAATGGCTTGAAAATGTTCTTAATTCTTAGTGATCTTTTGGAGAAAGTCCCTGTAAGACGGAGATGCTTGAACTTTTTCTCAGAGATTCACTTTGTTAGTTTTAAAACTGTTAAAATTCAGGAAAATGTGTTCGGTACCGCTATCTTCATTGAATATCTGGCATAAGGGGTTATCGTGTAAATCAAATTTATGCAATAGTACTGGAGTGATAATCATATGGGTAAAAATGCGTGAAATAGGGATTCCTTCTTCTCTATCTTTCAATCATGGCAATCAATGGGATGGATGTCCCCAGATATTCTTGATGTTTTTTATTTGTGAATGTTTCAATCTGTTTTTGATAGGAGATCTTTTTTTGGAAATTGTGAGATGATATCTTCCGCTGCAATCTAATCTAAGTAGGTAGTTAAATCTGTTGCTCTTTTGGAAAAAAAGTCTGTATTTTCGTTCCAAAAAATGTTTTTGTGATTTAGGTTCCAAATAAGTATAATATTTTTATTCAACTTTGCCATAATCTCCATTTTATGATTTTATAGTTCAATCTGTGCATATTCTTTGGAGAATCTATGGCCACATTTTCAATGTTTGTAAGTCATATAAACTGTCGGTTAAAATCATAGGTGTTCCTCCGAAATTGAAAGCTCGTCAATTGCTTGGCAGATTGCGAGAGCTTCAGCCCTAAATATAGACTTAATAGGACACATCCGAGGTGCCGAATAGAAATGCGAGCAATTAAAGTCCGTCATTTGGAATTATCCGCAGCATAGAATGTTGGGAATGTCCGCATAGTAAAGAATGTTGGAAATTATTATTGATAGATTCTTTAGAAAGCTCTTCGATAATTCAATGCTACTACAAGATGCTCTACAATATCCATGCGATATTTTCATGATGCTGCGTGATATTCAGAATATAGTAGAAGCAATTTGGAGATTTGGTAAAACATCTTGTGCTAATAGGGTTTATATATATTGAACCTTAGTTCTAAATTTGATATCAAAAGTATGAATTTCACATATTTCACTTCGAAACGCCGGGGCCTTAGGAAAGGTGGTTATTTGATTAGTTTAAAAGTTCAATTTCATAATTTTTTAATAAGAACTCTCCACATTTCTTAGACAAGTGAATGATACACTTCTTACGGCTGACATTAAATAAGAGGAAGTATACCAGTTGCAATTTGCTTAATGAAGAACTGAGTGGATGAACTTTTAATTTTTTCCGCTTGAGAGTTTCCTGGCCAGCAATTTTCTAATTCACGATGTTTGGTGATCCAAGAGCGATTCTAAGGACAATAGTTTGACGGTGTTGAGAGGGCATTTAGTTGGGATCAGATTTGGTTTGCGCCATGTTTATTCAGGAGTGAAAAACTAATTTCATACCAATGGAAAGGACATCCAAAGGAAGAAAAGTCACCTAAAATGTTTTTTTAGTTTAGCATACAAATAACAAAAAAAATATTTATATTCGCGTGCAGACGGAAGTGTTTTTGGCATTTTTTGTTTTAAACTTTTTCAAGAGGAGTTGTTTTTACTCTTATTTTGAAGCAATACTTATTTGATTGCGGCACAAAGTGAAACTACTGATCTAGACCCAATTTTTAAAATACTCCATATATAACGAATTTTATTCGGTTAGAATTAAAAATACGATATGGTCCCAACGCCAAGTTCACAAATCTTTCGCCAATAATTAGATCTTAACTGCATTCAATTTAATGCCAAATTTGGCGAATTATCCTTTGAAAAATTCAAATTTGAATGTCATACCATGTTCT
Source organism: Araneus ventricosus (assembly GCA_013235015.1). NCBI lineage: Eukaryota > Metazoa > Arthropoda > Arachnida > Araneae > Araneidae > Araneus > Araneus ventricosus. Next base: position 381,492 of record BGPR01000493.1, read on the forward strand.
TAAGACTAAGTTGGCTAATCGGCAAAACTTAATTTTTTCAGTACTTGCTTCAGTTCCAGCATACATTTTAGGGATAAGTGGCACTTCTTATTTAACTTTCCAGCCTCCAGATGTGTGTGTGTGCTTGTAAAGTACCCCAATATCATCTAGGTACTTAGTGCATTTGGCGCGTCTTGTGGTTGCCTCCGAGTTAATGGTAAGTAGTTTTTCCATATAAGGTTTATGCTATTTTTAACAAATATATTTTTATGAATGGCAATCTTTGTACTGAAAGCTCATAGTTACTTCTTTCAGTACTATTTTAAGATTTTCAGTGAAGATACAAGTAATTCTGCAAACATTGTAAAAAAAGTACCTTCAGTAACGCAAACAAAAAATACGATAAAACTGATTAATTTTTAATTTGAACTGAACGGTTGAAATTATATTAATTTTGTATAGCTATACAAATTTTGTATAACTGTTATCTGAAAATCAAAAAGCTGTAAGTGCAATTTGTTGGATATTTTTAAAGTATAAAAATAATACAACAAAGTTCTGAAGAAAATTTAAGACCAGTATCTGAATATTAAAAATAATTATATGAAAATTCCATTATACCTTAAATCTATTCATACTCTAAATCGAAATATGACAGAAGAAGTTTATCTAAGAAATAATCCCCTAAAAAATCCGCAGTTAGTTTTTCTCCAACAATGTACTTCGATATGAAATGAAAGATGTTTACAGTGTAAAATCACACCATCTGAAGACGAGGTACATAAAGGAGTAACCACAAATAAAATCGAGCTTGAAAAATGGATTGCTGCCTCATCTATCGCCCTCGCCATTTGAGCAAATTGCGAAAACCGCCCAAAAAGAAAGAAACAAACAAAGTAACCCACTATGTTTCCTTGAAACATGAAAAATGGTAAATGAACATACAGCACACTTTCATTTATCTTTTGAGAGTGTGTTGTATGTTCATTTAACATTTTTCATGTTTACCACGTTCGCGTAAAGAGCAACGTCTATTCGTTTATTTATCATGTGTGTGTGTGTGAGAGAGAGAGTGTGTTTTTGTGTGTGTAATGAAACAACGTTGCTCAGCATCTCCGATTCTTTCATTTATGTTTTGTTTGTGGTTTCTTCAGCACTATTACTAGGCGTTCCGTATTTATTTTTGTGATCTTTAATAAAGGTGACATTTACATGCCTATTCAAAAGTTCAGTAGCCATAATGGTTGCAGGCAAGGGGATACGAGACGCTATTATATCATTTGTGTGGGTGTCCATTTAACATTTTTCACGTTCGCTTGTTTGTCGATTTAGTCGCTTACTGAGGGACGTCTATTCATTCACTTATGACTTGTCTGCGTGTGTATATGTGTGTGTGCGTTCATTTATAGTTTTTCATCTTCTTCACGTTTGCTTTCTTGTCTATTTGGTCGCCTGCTGAGCAACGTCAATTCGTTCATTCATGATGTTTGTGCGTTCATTTGCTATTATTCATTTTTATCATTCTCGATTGCTTGCCGATTTTTTGCTTCCCGTTCAACGTCAATTCGTTCATTTGTCATCTGCGTGTGTTTTGTCTGTTCATTTATTATTGATCATTGAAAGAATGTTTTAAAGAGTATAATTATCTACATTTACATCCAGCGCATTTTCTAATTAAATAATGCATTCGATTAAAACATTTTTAGTTCAAACATTTTGCAACATATATGAAGATTTTTTTTCAAATTTATTATTGATCATTGAAAGTATGTTTTAAATGAAGTGTAATTATTTACATTTATATCCAGCGCATTTTATAATTATATAATGCGTTCGGATAAATACATTTTTAGTTCAAACATTTTGCAACATATACGAAGATTTTTTCACATTTATTATTGATCATTAAAAGTATGTTTTAAAAAAGTATAATTATCTACATTTACATCCAGCGCATTTTCTAATTAAATAATGCATTCGATTAAAACATTTTTAGTTGAAACATTTTGCAACATATATGAAGATTTTTTTCAATCTCTTCTGTAATTGTCAGCTCAGATTTTTTTAAATTGCCCCCTCATGTCACGTTTTACTGATTTATTATATTTTAACGAGATATATAAATTTATTTCTACGGCATTCTCTTTTGAAGAATATTCGCTGACTGAATTTATAAATGAACTGAATTATAATCATCCAATTATAAAATAGTCCATTTATTTAAAATATAGTTTTATAGTATTAAAAAGCATTCTATTAAAGAAACAAAAAATAATTTTAATTTGTTTTTGTAATTTTACGCAACCACTTCGTTCTTATATTGGGAAAATATGTAACGAGATGAATGAAACTCGATTTTCTTGTAGAAGTCTGTCTATATTTTAATTTATCTGAATCAAAAATCAGAATTTTATCAACATTACTAAACAAAATTTTCTGTATATTTATAAAAATTTTCTGCTTGACAGATTGCTTCAAATTTCACAAATTACGCTGTTCCATCTACCGCCGTTTCAGAACTAAGTACAAAATAGCTATAACAATGGAAAATATTGTTTAGATTGGATATTAGCTATATCAAACGATACCATTATTGACTATGGAGAAACTATTGTTCCTCATATTTTTAGAATATTTTTTTAAACACTGCTTCTTACATAATCCAAAACAATGTCCAAATTCATTACTGCCGAGATATATCTGATGAAAACATGTTTATCTGAAGTTGGATGGAAAGTTGTTCTTATATTTTAGGGAATCGTGTTTTCTTGAAGTATCCTTGGAAGTTTTTATTATTCTTTTCAGTACAGGTTAGTAGTGAATATATTCTACATTCAATAGAGTATTTTGAAATTTACTAAAACTTTAGAAATAGTGGATGTTCTTTAATTTTTAAGTTCTACAAAGTCTGTAAGCTTCAAATGTTAGGTTTCCAATACTTTTTTTCGATATCGAGAAAAATTTGTAATGCCTTTATATCTCAAATTTTATTTGCTTCGAGACAGCTCTAGAGTAGCTTTTTGTTTCTTTTTGGATTTATTTTGAAACTAACACATTGTGTGGTATCCGATTGATAAACTGTTATTTTTTCCCTCATATTTTTCTTTTGTTTATATTTGCTAAGAAATTATTTATATTCAAATTGCTTTCAAATAATTGATGTCATGATTTAATTTTCATTAGTTTTATTCATTTGTGAATACCTCATTTCATACTGATACAACGTATATCCGAAATCAGAGGACATTAATTTTTTTTCAGAAAACAAATACCAAATGGAGCATTTATATTCATAGGTAGTTAGAAGTGTCGGTACTTTACGGTTAATAGAGTCTGAGGCAAATACCTGACAAATCTTAGAAAAATCTCGCCGAATCTTAGCGATAACTTTCATCATCAATCTTAAGAATGAATGGTGACCCTGATGGAACTGCGTACGCATTCAAGGTCGGTACTGATTCGGACTTCCTCTCTACGACAATATGAAGTATACGAAATATATACAAAGATAAAAGCAGGGAAAGACGTCAAGAAATTAGACAGAAATATCTTGTTTCAAAGGATTCTGAATATAAAAATCACATTTATGGATTTATGTTTTTAAGTCTCTTGGTATCTGAACATGAAAGCTCTAAAACGCAATGAGATACAAACATGAAATTTGGAAGGCGATCTTTTCAATAAATTTGCAGCTATATTCCCAATTTTGAATGGAATCTGTTAATGAAAACTCTATCTGTTTCTCCGTCCACATCAATTTGAAGACTATAGATCAGCAACGCAAAAGGCTAAATACATAAAATTAGACATTATCGAATTATTTTTTACAAATAAGCTTAAAGAGAGAAAAAATCGCCAGATCTTTCTTATAATTGAAAAGAAGGGTCTCTATTCTACAATCAAAAGCCAAAATAGAAAGTAACTAGTAGAGATGTAGAGAGATATTATAAATTTAGTACAAGCTTCTGTTCAGTTCAAAAGATATTTCTTCAAGAAGCTCGATATTTTACGAAATAAGTAAATTACAATCTTTAATGGCAGAATACACATTGAAACACTTGACTGTATTCAAAAGGAAGTTTTAATTTCGTATATATATAATTCGGCAAACACTGTATGTTTTGTAATTAAGAAAATTAAATAATTTAAGATTTATGTAACATCCCAACTTAACGCTTTAATTTTATTCTAAACATGAATTTGTATTATAATTCCAATACATTCTAAATTTTTGGAAGTCATTGCGTGTCAAGATATTTGAGTCTAGTCTAAATTTTCACATGTATTTTATTTGCTTAAATGATATTTAAATACATAAATCAAAAATATAATTACATAAATACTAGATCTACTAAGAATTAATTCGAATCCAAAATTTCTGAAAATTGCAATAATATCCGTGACACCAATATTGTAGTTTAAAATAAATTAAGTAATCAATATTTTTAAAATGTTCTAATTCTGCTTGTTTCGATCAACACACAAACATTTCGATAGTGAAAAGATTATTGTTACTGTCTAAATAATAGAAAGTAAATTTATGCGTTTTATCATTTCTAGTGCTGGCGTTAATTCATAAAGAACGAAAAAAGTGAAATAAAGAAGTATTAAAAAGCGAATGAAATATATTCCTTTACTTTTTTCTATCTATAACTTTTTTCAGTTGATAAAATACCTTGATATTAAAGAGGAATCTAAAAGTAAAGAATTCGAGATCATTTTTCAGTTTAAATCTCTTAAGACTCAAAATTTGTATCTAAATAAGAAGAATCCATATTATTTTGATTTTCGTAAAGGTTTTTTAAGGTGATAGTTTATGATAACTTCCCACATATGTGCATGTATTCGAATTTTCAATTCTATAATTTCGTATCAAAATGGAAAAACTCTCCTTCGGCAGTCTTCTTTTTCCTTCTCTTTAAATTTGTTTTCATATTTAAATAGATATAGTTTGATGATTCATAGCATAGAACGAGGTCCGCTTTTCTGGACAGTGCACGCTCTGCATGAATCGGCACTCTCTCCTTCTGTCGTTTTTTTCTTTTTTCAATATCTCTTCATTTCTTTGTAGTTTATTGCTGTTATGTATGTAGATCAGTGTATTGATTCACTGACCTACGAACGAACCACGAACGAGCTATGCCTCTCTGACACTGAGCATTCTTCATGAATTTACACTCTCCCATGTTCTGTCGTTTACCATTTTTATTAAATTTCTTTTCATTTTTATGTAGTTTATCTGTGTTATACTTGCAAACAGGTATTTATCTTCAAAAGTTGGGCTTCAGTCACACGCTGAATTAAAAAGATATACACTGTTTCATTATCTAATGTAAGCAATGAATGTAAATAAAGATTTTTTCTGCAGTCATACGAAACCGTGTAAGGGAAAGTGGGGTAAAATCGGGTACCTGAGCCTCGAAGGCTTGTTGCAGCTAAGCTATTCTACACAGAGCTTGTCAAATTTTATTAAATTATTCAATGTTGATTGGAGTACAAAATATATTTTCAGAAACGCCACTGTTTCATTAATTATTTATCAATGATTTTATTTATAAAAAAAGTCAAACTACCCCGTTTTAACACACTAGTGAGGTAAAATCGGGTACACATGATAACTTTATGGGAAATTAGGAAAACTCGATTTTCAGAGGAAAAGTAGCCGAAACTTTTATTTTGTATGACAATTTAAGAATATTAGATACAAAATTCACATGTAAAACAGTTGTCTTCTTCATCTGCGCCGCTGCAACTTTCGTGGGCCCAGCTACGACACCTTCTACATTGGATTAACCTTTCTCATTTATTTAAATTAAAAATACATTATTAAAATGTAAACAATCAATATCTGATGTATTTTTATCGTCTTAATCGGAGGAATCATAATTACTGACTATCCCGGTCTTACGATACTTGGAGACCAGGATTTACCCCGAGTGCAGAGATTTCAAAAAACGAAAAAGAACCGCTCAAATATTGGACTAAATCTTTATGTTTTGATAGGGTATAAATCCTTAGTAAACGTATAATAAGCTTTAGTAAGCTTTTAATAGTAATTAGTAATAAGCTGTACTAAATATAGTTTTCATAACTTTAAAGATTATTAAATAAGGATTTTTAAAAATCAAACGAATATTAAAGAGTTGTGACTTAAAACAAATGCGATTTCCCCGACACAGTGAATTCAGCAGCAAGATCACGCCACTCAGACTGTTCCTTTTTCTTGACTACAAGAGTGTAATTCATTATCTGTCTGCTAGAAAATAGAACTTAACAGCGCCAGAATAAAGAGTATCTTTTTACCCCACTCTTCCTACGCACTTTTTTGTAATTATATGTTTTGGTGATAATTATTTTTGTACCAATTCAAACTTTCTTCCGAGTTCAAGTCAATTACTACTATTAATAATAATTAGCACTTGGAAAAAAAAAATTTCTTAACGTAGCATTTATTTGGTCATCCATTCTACGAATTATTACTGTCAAGTTCGAATAATCATAGTTTTTCTATTCATTCAAAACTACTAACTGTATAAAGAGCATGCATTATTTCCTTAATAACATTCAAAACAACATAAATAAACTTTTATTTACTTTTTTTATAGTCATTTTATTTTAGTGCTGTTTCAAATGAAGAAAAATAAAATTGCACCGTTTTTCAGAGCTGCTATTTATAATTTTCTGATTAATGTGATAATGAAATTTTAAAGCATTAAATAAAAAAAATCAAATTTAAGAGTATTACTGAAAACACGTATGAAGGAAATGTGTTTATATGCAAGCAAGAATTTAAAATTGAAGTGTTTTTGTTAAAATTATATTTTCAGTACATGAAATTATTACTTTTCTTTCTGTAAAGACTTTCAACCAATAAATATTTAGTGAAAATAATTTACAGTACCTACAAACATTTTCATAATTCAAATAAGGGCATAAAAAGGATTTTCATTCATACATGCAAAACTCTAGTATCAGAACTTGTATCTTTTTCTCTAGAGTAATTACTTCATTGGAGTCTAGGTTATTTTAAACAAAGAAAACAACATCAATTCATATAATGTTTACGAGTTAGAAACTTTATACACTGCCTTTATAAAATATTAGATGCGGAGGAACTTATGCTAGTTACTTAGATACATTTGACTGTTCAGCACCGAGAAAGATAAATACTAATCAATAAAATTCATCCTCGGTATTTTTCTTTTCATATTTCAAGTACATACTTTCATATATTTTAAAAACGCAACCTAAATACCATCTAAAACAGAAAAAGCATCTGTTCCTAAAGTTTAAAACTATTACTGAGTACTAGTCATTTGTTAATGTTTCAGGCCCTACTTGAGACAAAATAACGGGAAAAGATAGACAAACTCAACTTTTTATGCAAGAGCACTTAGCAATTTAAGTTTCCGGTTTCAAAGTTTAGAATATGCTGCAAATATTTTCTCGTTTCAAGAATTTAAAGTCATGTCTCAGTTTTCCCACATTAAAAATATAGAAAATGTATTCCATTTTTGATTACATATTTGCAAAAATCAAAAAATACCGATAAATACTGTTTACTTACTTTATTTCAAATGAATTATTTCATGTTTATTAGGAAGGAATTAGTGTTCGATTTCTCACTTGCTTCCTGATGCAACAGGTTTCTGTGTCCAATAACAAAGCAATATTTTAATATTTTCAAAACTTAATTATTAGTTAAATGATTAATTTTATTTTAATGTTGATGCCATAACAGCGATGCCATTTGGATAGGAATTTCCGAAAAAATGATGACAAGATTTATATCCATAATGTTTATAAAATTATAATATACTGCCGAGTTAACAGCAGAAAATATTGGAAAAGGGTTTTTAAACGTGATTTTATTAGTCAACTAAAAAAGCAAGAAAGAACATTTTTATCGAAAATATTAAAAGAGCGAAACAAAATTGTGATAGCGTGAGAAGATAAGGCAAAGCCATAAGGAAATAAAATAATGATGAATATCATAAGAAAAAATTCCATATATTCATTTTGAATTTAAAAAGGTAAAGGTTAAATGTGATTTAAAAATAAAGTTTTTAAACAGATAAATATATATGTGATAAAAAAATTTGCTTTACTTAGATTTTACTTTAAAGATTTTGTTTCGATCTCCTTACTGCTAATAATAAATATTATTTATTATTCTGCGTCAAAAAGTGCATTGTAATTATTCAAAAATTTGTAGAATAGTATACCCAGGGTATTAAAAACCACTAAAAATTGTAAATATAGAAAGAGTAAGTAATTTATACTAAATAGCTTTTGCTGAAATTTTTCAAATAATTCAACGCTTAAAAAAATGCGTAATTTGTAAAAGCTGCAAAAAACACGTTTTTATTTCTCTGAATAAAAGATGAAAAAACACATGTGTGGGGAGTAATTTTGAAATCTTTTGTAATGAAAAGGTCTTTTAAAGCCTGACAAATTTAATTATTTATCAAGAGTTATAAAGTGCACGAGATTATGTCTATGAAAATTTATGTACTCCATGCTTAATGACTCAATGTATCTTAAGCAAAATTTAATGTTTTTTTGTGTCAAACGAATTTGAATAAATACATATAAGAACATCAACAGAGTAATAAAGCTGGTGCACCGCGTTAAAATAGAATTAGTTAACTTATTCTAGCCAAATGAAAAAAAATGTTTTCTTGAGGATAAAATGAAAGAAATAAATAAGAAAGAGATTATCTTCTTGCAACTTCTTTGTAATACTTATTTGTTTCAAAGTTAACCCTCTGAGCGTTTCACACGTATTTCTACATCGACCTTGGACTACCCCATAAGCGGGAAACACGCATTTCAACGTGTGGTCAGAGACACGCCGAAAGCGGTCAGCCCGGATATTTACGTCTCTTGTGAACTGTCTCTAAAGTGTGAGAAACGTATTTTTCCGAATTTCTTCCCCCTTCCTTGGTTTGACATTTTGATTGATTAGCTGGGTAGGGTAGCGGTCGACACAATGAGTGCTGATAAGAATGTACTTACTGCAAATTAGAGATACCAGAGGATCCAAGACCCCACACCCGCTTTGGCTTGGGACATTTTAACGCTATCTGCATTGAGGTCTTCTTTCAGAAAGAAGGTCAGTTTTGGATTTTTTTTTCTAGTTGTGTGTGTCCGAATTTGGATTCTGTATAAGTTCGGTTTAATATTTGTCAGCCTGGATTGAAATTGTATTATGTTTCAAGTGTTTTCCCTGTAATACACTTATGTTATATAAGATTTTATTTCAATGCATCAATGTTTTAATCGAATTGTTAAGTAAAATAGATTTTGTTGCCCAATCTCTTTCAATACCCCATTCAAGCATAGAAAAATTTGAGAAGCCGGGGGTGATAAGAAAAGAGGGGGTTGTTTATTTCGTTATATAACATTGAATTGAAAAAAAATAACTTTAAGGTTTAGGTGTGATTTTTTAAAACTATAACAGTTTTTTTTCTAGATGAGTTTTCTATATTACACTACTTAGAATTTCTTTTAAATTCATCAAAATGAAATAAATTCCGAAAAAAAACATTTATTTTTTCAAATAATTATTATTCAATTTATTTTTTGCTCACTTTGAACAAACATTGAAACAAATGTTAAAGAAAAGGGATGAAAATTTTATTTTTTATGTTTTAAAATATTGTACTTTTGTTAGAGAAAATTTTGGTTTACATGGAAACGTAAAGAATAATATCAACTAAATTTAACGTTTCAGTTATCTTAACAGACTTTTAGTTATCTTATTAAGAGTCTGATAACATCTGCAGTTTAAGTTTATTTCAATAGTCAGTGAAAATGTTTATTTCTTTTTTAAAATGTAAGAACACAAAACCATTTCTAAGAAAATATCAATGCTTACTTCAATGATACTGTATTTATGCACTAGTTCCTTGAGCGTTATAGTTTTGCTGATATGCATTCTTCATTAAGTGATCAAATCTAAATGCCTGAATTGCATTGCTTTTGGTAGCTCTTATGCCAATTGCGAGCTGAATTTTAATAAATGCTATGAGACAAGAATCCACTAATATGTGTTACAAACCTATGATGCATCCCAACACGTTATTAACGAGTTTGAAGACAGTACTTCTAATAATAATAATAATGGTCTCAGGCATTGAATTATTTCCAAACTCCACCGTCACATGCTAGACAGTGTGTTTTATCACAATATCTTGTGTGTGTGCTGTGATTTGTAAAGTATAATTTTTTTAAATAAAATTCTGATTTATATACAGGTTTTTATTTTCATTCTGAACTTTAATGGATAATAATGAGACTCTTATTTATTTTCCAAGCTGTATGATATATTTGAATTAGATCTATAATTTTATTTTTTAAGAAAAACAGTAAAGTGTCAGTTTTATGTTAGTTAAATTTCCTTTATATTTGGTATGAAAAGGCCCAAAAATGTTTTTGAATATCACACCGATAACGTCCAAGACATTTATAAATTGTGAAAAGGCACCTGATTAATTTCGAATAGGTGTTAAATTTTTCTCCTTATGCTTTGATTTTGCGAAGTTTGCAAAAAATTGTCTGCAGAAAAAAAAAAATTCAATAACACTTTACTTCGTAGCTAGCGCATTTTCGTAAAATTGATAGAAAAAAAGTTTGATCGTTTTTACTTTCTAGTAAACGAAGTATACAAAGAGAAAGTATTATAATCGTCGATCGTAAATTTCAACACGAGATTTTGATTAATCTCCACGTTTTAGACGTCCCTGAGTCCGAAAAACACAATTTTGGAATTTTGCTTGTGAACACGGTAACTCAAAAACGGTTAAAGCTAGAAAGGCGAAATCTGGTGTATGGACTTTATACAAAATTAGTATATATCAATCAATTTTTGGATAAAGTCCGTAAAAGGGAAATTTGTCTGTTAGGGTTGATATGAACACGATAACTCAAAACTCAATAGCTAGATAGATAAAATTTGGTACACAGTTTCAAAAATTAGGAATGTAGGCCCGTATTAAATTTTGGACGAAATCCCTTGAAACGTTGACTGTCGGTCGGTTTCTGTAATCGCATGCTTATGAACACTATAATTCCCAAACGCAACTACTTAGATAAATGAAATTTGGTATGTGGTCTTTTAACCTTAATTGCCCAATTTTCGTTTTAATCGGGTAAAAAAACTCTAATGCCCCTGAAACTCAATATGCCATTACTTTTCGATAAAAAAATATAAATAAAGAATTAAATTTAATTTTGAAAAATTCGCGACTGGATGCTCTACCTGGACTATAGTATCAAAGTTTCAAATTTCAGGTGAATTAAATTTCCGTTTATTATAATAGAAGATAATCTCTCGCGTACTAAATAAAGGTTATATGAATAAGCTATTTCTTCCGACATTTAGTGCATTGGTTTTCTAAATGTAATCTTTAGTTTGAGGATTATTATTTCGCCTTCTTAAAAAGCATATATAACTAGTTTCAGTACAAAAGGATTGAAGTATATTGTTTTATTTAAAACATTATTCAGGGGTTAAGAAGGTTATTTATAATCCTTCATGTGTATTAATTATTACTGGCTATTTTGGAATATAGATTATTATGTGACTATCTATATAATAAATGTTTATGTGCATACAAAACGGATTACGCCAGTTAAGCTCCGTTTCTATTTGTGATCGGCTCTACATTTTTTACTTTTTGCCGAATACTAAATCTAGAAACAATATGAAAAGTTTTATAGTGCCATCAGAGATTAGTAAAATATATATAAATGGCATTGTAGTTAAACCTTAAAATTAAGGAAATAATTTTTACATTCGTAGACTAATATGCTGACGTGTAGACTGAAAATAAATTGAAATCAAGAATATAAAAAAGACAACTAATAATATGAAGTACAGCCAATATTTAAAATACAACTATTAATAAACATCAAATAAATTGAAGTCACAGACGTCTAAAGAATATCAACTTTCATGCAACTTCAATGATGTTCATATTTTTAGAAACTCACGACATGAAAAATAAGTAATATAGCCTTCAATTTTTTGGCCCAACGGTCTGGGATTTGTCTAGTCTAACGGTGTTTATTTTTGTCATGGACACGGGCAATATGCAGAATGAGGGCTCTCGAAGACATGAAGTGCAATTTTGTCACACGACAGGTGGGATCTCCGAAAGCAGTAAAACCTAGTTTGAATAGGTTCCAAGCTGAATAGAACGGATTCTTGCGGTTAGTCCGCCCCTCCAAGGGGGTTGCTGACTGTCCACAGTTCAGAGGGGGGAAGAGACTTGATCTGTTGCGCTTTTGGGAAGATCTTCTGTTGGGAGGAAGACACTTTTAAAATAGATAAAGGTTCTGCAGCCGCTCGCTTTTCGAATCGCTTTAGAAAGAAGACCAAACCACTCAGAGGGTTAAACAAAAAGACTTCGCTACTTATCAATGATTTAGTAAATCAATAAAAGATAATTAGTTTTAATTTGTTTTCCATAGAATTTCTAATTAAACTTCGAAAGCAGGAAGTTCTACATGCTTGAAAAATAAAGTCAGTATTAGAGAATTCATTAATCGAACGTAATTTTTTTCGAGTGAAGTTAATAAGTGCGATTTACTGAAAAGTAAGTTTTTAAAGATTTCAGTATACTCTCCGTAATTCTCTTAACCATATTATTTCTAAAGATAAGGTTTATGTGGAAAAGTACTGCAGGAAACTGTTTTTCAATTTTTGATATTATTGTACCATATGAAAACGAATTTAAAATGATGGAGATTATATATTTATTTCGTGAATCAGCATGAAGATTCAGCCAAAAATATATATTTTTAAAGTAAAGGAATTTTATCCCAGGTGTATGTTTGGCACATGTGCCAAACAAAAATATCCCCACGTTGTATGAGTTAATGTGGAAGAAAACATGACAGATGTCTGCTGCAAAGATTGTTCAGTGAATTATAGAGTTGAAATATCATTCTAAAGTTAAATTATTCACACCAGGTCCATTATTCATATATAGGGGTATTTTTGAATGGAGCTCTTAATTTTGAGCCATTGTCAGATTGCAGTGGTGAGCCTGTACCCGACCTGTCTAAACTTCAAACTGACACTACGCTCTGTTGGTTTGACAAGGTTCTAAGTGACATTTTTGTGAAAAATGAGATTATGAATTTATACTATTATACTAAGTTAGATCTACACGGTGAACCGACTCTGCCGACTTTCTAGTCGTAAATAAACGAACTACTAGTGTAACATGGTTCTATCACTGCAGACGATATTTATATTTTTTGGTTTGACAAAGTTCTATCTGCTTTTATTAAGAAAAATGATCAGTTGTGTTATTATTTAAGCAGGTTTTGGTAGTTTGCTTGGGTTCTAACTTGGATTTGTGTTCATTACAACGGTTATGTGTACTGATTTACGATAGAATCAAGATAAATTCTTTACAATAGCAACATGGAGAATGAGTTGTGAGAGCTAGAAAGTTTACCTGATTTATTCAATAACACACGCAGTGAAATTGATTTCGTCCACTTCATATTAAGTGATAGCAGCAATGATAGCCTCATTCAGAGTTTGAGGTTAACATCTCATGTTGTAATATAGAAATGTATTAATAAAGGGTATAATATTTACCCACATTATATTGCATATACTATATATAAAGGTACACCTACAAGCTATTCACCAAGTATTTTCTATCCAACTCCAATGATACCAGCCTAACCGCCTTTTCTACTTTTTTTGGTTAGTAAAGGAAGAAGAAAAGGTATTTAACGCTTAAGGAAGTGCCATCCCACAGTTGAAATGAGTAGAATCAAACTAATAATTGCAATGTAAATACAAGAGTGGTGAAAAAATTTCAGAGACAGAGCACTCAGATATTCAAGGTTCATTTTATTATTTAGGCACAGCTGCAGAGAAAAGGCATTTTCATATTAACACAACATGCAAATTGTTAACGGTAAGACCAAAGAAAATGAGAAAGGAATAAAGAGTCGAAGTGGGCGAAGATGTGTAGATGAAAGGTGAAGACCAAGCAGAAAATAAGAATAGAAGAAAAAGTACGTCGTCAAGAAGGAAGTTTTCCTTTAAGTACTTTTTTGTGAAGGGAGAGAAAATACAGGTGTATATACAGGGTGTCCAACAAAGGACTCCCTCATTTTAAAATTAAATAACTCGGCAACGGAGATCGATAG
>BGPR01000493.1:396005-407426 GCA_013235015.1 Araneus ventricosus
CTATCGATCTCCGTTGCCGAGTTATTTAATTTTAAAATGAGGGAGTCCTTTGTTGGACACCCTGTATATATATATATAATTAACAAAAACTAACGATAATAATATTAAAGCAATTTTTCTTGATCTTGATATTGATTGTCAAAACGAATTAAATTTAAGCCTCTACGACAAAAGAAATAAATTTAAATTTAATGTTAATAGGTTCAATTTTTGGAATTCTAATATCTCTATTAAGATCTTTAAAAACACAATATTACATCAATTACTAAGGATTAAAAATATTTGTAACAATTCAGAATCAAAGGATTAACAAATTTAACTATTCAAATACAATCATAATTCCAATAAAATTCCCATTTCTCTTTTTTTACCTTTAATCCACAGCGTTCTGTAAAAAAACAATTGCCTATATTTGCCTTTCTTCTATTTGCCTCTGATCTATTTTACAGTTAGCCTCTTTTTGGTTTATTTGTCTTTTGTTTACTTATCTACTGATATTCGTAGAAAAGCTCCTAAGACCTCACTGACATCAGAAGGTCTCTAAGACTCTTCACTTCTCACTCCTGGTAAAATATTTTCCGAAACTTGTGATATTAAAAGTTAACTGTCAACCACTTTAACCGTTGTCACGTCAGCACATGTGAACGGTTGTTCGTGCCGCGTGTTTCTGCATTTGGATCCATTGTCTCTTCATTTGTGGATTTTTGGGTGAGTTTTGACACCTTTTTCTTCGTTTTTGTTTTGCTTTGCTGGTTTCGGGGTTGGGTTTAATATGTCTTGTTTCTAAAGGTCTTGGCTTTTATTTTATTTTTATTTTTTCCAATTTTACTTGGGCTTTTTGCTTTGTTTCAAACTTTGGTTTTTGTTCGGTGTTCCGGGGAAACAAACTCTTTTTGGCTTTATTGCTACAGTTTTGTGTTCAGAAAACACCGAATTTTATGTTTACGCTCATTCGGGATTTGCCTTGCTGATGACGCGTCCCGGACGTTGGCGTCTTGCTCCTTTTTATTGCTTTGGTTTTTCTTTTACAACGTGTTTTTAATATTTTCTTTTAAGGTTTTCTTTCATTAATATTTCTCACTTTTCGGTTGTACTGCTGCATTGACGCATTCACCGCATTTGTGAAGTTTCTTCCTCATATTTAAATCATTTATAGAATCTATTTTTTCTCACAATTAAATCTTTTTCAGATTCTATGTTTATCATATTTTGTCCATTTCCTAAAATTAACCTAAAGTTTACTTCTTTTGAAATTGCACTTCTTCATTTTAAGTATTTTCTTAACTGTTATTGCATTTGTTTCTGGTTTTGTTTATGTTTGTATATATATATATATATATATATATATATATATAGAGAGAGAGAGAGAGAGAGATTTGGCATAATTTACAAAAATAGTTTTCATTATTACAAAGCAACTCAAACTGTTTTCATTGTTTAAACAAATATTTAACTGCGTATTTCTCTTTCATTGTTACAATCTGACATAATATCCTAATACATTTGCTTTCATATTTTATTTAATCAATTTTTTTGCGAAATCGGTAAACAGAGCTCTCCGAGATATCCCTTTGCTTATATTAAGAACTATAAGCTGTAATGCTATGGTTGCTATAATTTCATTATTTTTTCAACATGTTTTAATCCAGCTAACACGCCGCTGGAATATCTTACAAGAGTAATAAGAAAGTAAGATAGTGCCGACAACGTGAAATTAGGGGTTACTGGACACGGTCAGAAAGGTCCATTAGGAAAATTTATATAGACCAGTGGTTCCCAACCCCTGGGCCGCGGCCCACTTGTGGGCCGTGGATAGCGTGTTAGTGGGCCGCGGAATACTAGTCAAGAATAGAAATCAGGAAGCTTCAAGAGTCGTCATTCATTTTTACTTTCTCGAAAAAGAAAGAGGAAGTATTGTAATCGTCAAAAGATTCGAATTCGAGATTTTGACGAATCTCCACGTTTTAGACCTCCCTGAGTCCGAAAAACATAATTTTGAAATTTGTCTGTGAACACGATGGCACAAAAACTATTAGAGATACAGAGATGAAATTTGGTATGTTTTTTTATACATAATTTGTAGGTTTCTGTCAAAATTTGGACAAAATTCGTCTACGGGAAGTCTGTCTGTCTGTCCGTGTTCATGTGAACACTATAACTCTTGAGTTGCTAGATAGATAAAATTTGGTACACAGTTTTATCATCAGGAATATAGGTTTCTATCAAATTTTGGACAAAATTCGTCCACGGGAAGTCTATCTGTCTGTCCGTGTTCATGTGAACACTTTCACTCAAATACTTGAGTTGCTAGATATATAAAATTTGGTACATAGTTTTGTCTTTAGGAATGTTGGTCCGTATAAAGTTTTGGACGAAATCCGTCGAAGGATTGGTTGTCTGTCGGTCTGTAAAATCGCATATTTTTAATCGCAAAAACTCTTTAATAAAATTACTCAGATAAATGGAATTTTATGTGTCGCCTTCTTACCTTAATGGTAGATTTGTGCCCAATTTTTATGTCAATCGGTTAAAAAAAGGTGTTCAAATTGCATAATTAATTTTTCTAATCCGGTTCTCCCTGCGCATGATTACTGGTAGTAATCTCTGTGCACGCGGAAGCTATTGAGCTAATTACGTCACTTTGTCCTTGAGCCGGCAAGAGTGTAACCTAGCAGTGTGTGATAGATGCGTTTTAATCGGTACGCATATCTCTGAATTTGATTCTTTACCTATATATTTTACAATCACTAAAATCTACAATGAAAACCCTTCTGATAGTCATTGGATTCTGGGTTACAGTTGTTCGAATTTTTCTATCCACGCGGAGGAGGGAAAACAGCACCTTTTTGGGGAAGTATACGAGAAAGTTTAGGGGACACCACTCCCGCTGGTTTGCTTTATATGCAACATATTTCTCATCCTTCTACAGTAAGCTTTAAAAATTACTGACATATACGTGCATATAATATGCACACACATGTTTGTATTTGCTTACTTGTATATGTAGTCAGTGGGCCTCAAGATATTTTTTACATAACAAGTGGGCCGCACAACCAGAAATGTTGGGAACCGCTGATATAGGCAATGAACAGGTACAAGGAACTAATATTACATGGATTAAATATCTACCAAATTTTGAAGTTTAAATTACGTTGTTAAGAGAACCATGAATATAAAATGATGCAAGACTGAATTGAAATCATATTCCCATCGAACAATCTGGTCGCCGAAGACGGCTAGAAAATTAAACTAAAGTAAAAAGCATGTTATAAATTTCACCAAAGTAGTAATGGGAGAAAATGCCTTGTTTATTTGAGATTTCTTTCACTTCTCATTCCCTTAAATTTTCTCTGAAGTTCTTTTTAACTGGATTATAAACATGTTCACAAAATCATTCAGAGTTCAAATTTCCAGTTTAAATACAAATATACGAGAGGCGTATAGACACTTCTATTTGATAAAATCAACTCTGGGTATATATTGACTGCAACACATTTACTCAACGGAAAAGCGAGAAAAACGTAGGAACTAAAATAAATCTTTTAGGAAAAATGTTCTGTCAAGATGGTTTGTATCGAAAATCCTCTTCCTTTTCTTCTACTTCAGTTACTTCTAAAGATAGCCATTACCTCCGTCGATGAATCGTGACTAACATCGCATCAATAACTTCCCTTTCAACACTTCCGTTTCATACTTACGTAGTAAGTACCATTAGAAATGAAAAGAGTAGTACATGGAGTAAAGCTTCTCATGCAGAACTAATAAATCGTTTAAATAATATTCAAATATTTAGAAACTCAGGAATGACATACAGTTCAATTAATATTAATGCATATAATCAGATGTATAGAAAGTATCATCTCAGTTAAAATCCTATCCAATAGATTCGATAATTAGTTTTTGCATGAAATCAATTGCAATCAGGTTTCTGAACTTTAAATTACAAAATGAGACGATTTTGGGGAAAAATTGGTAATTTGGGCTAATCTAGATAACAAATATTTAACTTTAATTTTTATTTGTTTTTCAAGCTAACAGAGCAATTTCTTATTATTTTGAGAATTCATTATTTTGATCTTTCGTTTGCTTGATCGCAGAAGTAAACTAGAACACACATTTACTAGGAAAACGAACGACGAAAAGAGTACATAAATGAAAACGCATAAATTCGGTCTTTAACAGAGGACTCCTACCTACGTTATTCAATGGCAATTTGGTTGTTACGCGTCTTTAGGAGTCTCTTCGAAGTATTTGAAAACTTGGATGAATACGAAACCGTTTCGATATTTATATAGGCTAGAGATCGAAAATCTCATTTAGGAGAACAACAGATATTTTCAATACAGAAGCATAGTTTTTCTGATATCTTGCTACTCCAAATTTTGCGATTGGAGAAATTATCTACAGACAGTAAACCAATCTCCGAAATTAAGTTTTAAAAAATATCATTAAATCTCATTTTAAAATATTCATTGACAAGTTTTGGGGTTAACATCTGACTGTAAACTCGCATGCGCCACAACAGTCTTATCACGATGATGAATACTTTTCTCCATGGTGTTGAATGCTGAATTATCTGCATTTCACTTATTGCAAGTGAATGATGCGTCCATTGAAAAAGCATCGTTCTAGTGATGATTAAATGCTGATTGTGAGTCCGGTACTTGACCAGAGATTCAACTTAAATGTGAGTTTGGTAAACAATGGAATTTGCCTTGAATCTTTAGTTATGGAGGACATTATAAGATTCTGGTGGCTTTTTTGGTTTCCGATTCTTCAAAAATGTAGCGCCGAAGCAAGAAACTGCTGACCACATATAGATGGGATTAAATTTAAATTTTCTTGATTGTTGTAGAAATGGTTGAATGCTGATTGTGAGTCCTGTACTTGACCAGAGATTCAACTTAAATGCGAGTTTGGAATACAATAGAATTTGTAGTGAATCGTTATGGAGGACATTATAAGATTCTGGTGGCTTTTTTGACTTCCGATTCTTCAAAAATGTAGTGCCGAAGCAAGAAACTGCTGACCATATATATATGGGATTAAATTTAAATGTTCTTGATTTTTCTTGATCGTTGTAGAGATGGTTGAATTTTGATTGTGAGTCTTGTACTTGACCAGAGATTCAACTTGAATGTGAGTTTGGAATACGATAAAATTTGTCTTGAATCATTATGGTGGACATTATAAGATTCTGGTAGCTTTTTTGGATTCCGATTCTTCAAAAATTTAGTGCCTGAGCAAGAAACCGCTGACCACTTATAGTTAGGATTAAAGAAATTTTATTGATTTTCTTTCATGTTAAATACAAATTTAAGCCAATTCCCTCTGGAGGATTATTTAGGAAGGCAATGTTTGCTACATACAAATGGTAGCTATAAATTGGATGAACTACTGTTCTTCCAAGTTATTTATTGCTTAATGCAATATCATTAATATTTGCTATACGGAAGCTTATGCATTTGGCCCTTATCTCCACATATTTGTGTGATTTATTAATCAAAAAATAAAACTTTATGCTTTAAAAGAATAATTTTTTTACGATTATTTTTCGTTGACAGATTTTATGCTCCGACATTTTATAACAATTTTCGAAGTATACATGGAGTTTAAGATAAAAGAAAATATTTTATCAGTTTTCAAAGCAATGATGTCATAATATCGGTTTCAATATAAATGATAGAGTGTTTGCATGGAAATCTAAACTTACTCAAGGGGCTGAAAAAATGTCTACACTTTTTTGCATTTATTCACAAACAAGGAATATTCTGAATAATTATGAACATTTGCTTCATTTGTTTTTGTTATCCATTAATTGAATGTGAAAATCGTACCTTTTAGGGCAACAGACGATTAACATTAAATAAGAGCTTTCTTGAAGGGAAAACTGAGAAAAAATAAAGTATCGGGAGAATAAAAACTAATTTGGAGCTTTTCCAATGAATTTTGACAGAAGAAAATAAAATAAATGAGTTGAAAAGGGTTTTTCGTATCGATTATATATAACAGGTCGTAGAAAAAAGAATTCAAATATATTATAAATGAATGAATAAATAACACAAATTTTTCATTAAAATATGTATCTATAATATCATTTAAAAATACTAGAATCATTAATATCACTTTTTTAAACTTAAGACAATTTAATGTTTGGATTGAACAATCAAAATTGGCAAGCATCAAGGTAAATATAATTTTTTTTCACATTATTCGGTGGGCATTGAATAATCTTTTTAAAATTATGAAATAAGTTAACCAAAATAGTAACAAACTAATTTTGTATGTGTAACACGTTCAGGCACTTATTCTAGTTTAAAAAATTGTTTGATAGAAACATAATTTGTTTTTCATGCAAAAAGGTATAAGTCGTATTGGGTTAGTGTATATGGAAATAATCTATTAATAAGTAAAAATATCTATATTTCATAAGAATTGTAATATTCATTAAGACCATAAAAAATAATATTTATTTATTATATAGCAGTAAGAGGTTATAGTTTTTAATAAAGTTTAATTTCGATTCACTGAATATTATATTTGTTTTTAGTTAAGTAATCATTTTCTGAACTTAACGTTCCGAAGTGATACAAAAAAGAATAATTTGAAAAATTTCTTGAAGATTAGTTATCTTGCACAAAGAACCCATTTGACAATATGACATAATTTTAATAATTAATAGCAAAGCAAGATGTTTACCTTCTTCTAAAAACTTTTATTTTTGAAGTTAAGCCTCTGATAATAAATCGGTCGTGTCATAATTATGTTGGATTTAAAACAATCAACTGCTGCTTTGTTCTAAAAATACGTGCCAGAACTTTAAGTTTAATAAGCTTCATTTACAGCGTTTCAACACAAGAATCTTACTGCTTTTCTCTGTCATTTGGAAAGCAAAATGGTCAATATTAACTTTTCTTTCTGATTTCCAATTATACATAATTTCCTTTTGCTGAAATTTGTTCAGTACATTGGCATTTTTAGGGAAGATTTCTCTCAAAAGGTTTCAACTTACTTAATTAAAAATACTCGTTTCTGTACCTTAAAGAATGTTCTCGAAAGTTCAAGATGGTGCAAATGTAAACATAATGTTTTCGAAAGGCGGTGTAAATGTAAACATAATGTTTTCGAAAGACGGTGTAAATGTAAACATCTATTTCACTATTTACTGATGCTATTTAAAACTTAATTTATACACTATGGCAATTTATTATTTATGATTATTACGCATTTTATACACACTTAATTTCAGAAAATAAAGTACGAGTAAGTCCTCATATTCGGTTTCTTCTGATTTTCCTCAAAGATAATAAATTACGAAGATTTATCTTAAGTATTTGATAACTAATTTCATTAATTACATCTTACAAATTTAAAAAGTGCTTTTCATTGGATTAAAAATTTCCATGTTAATGCCGTCAACTGATGAAGGAATAGTATATCCTAAAAGTTTCTTATCGTCAGTAGAATTTGATAAATTGATATCTGTACGTACTAAGCAGCTTAGTTTGAAGAATATTGTTTTGGCGTTATTTCGAGCGCTATATATACGTGGGATTCCGTTCAATTAAACAAAATGCCCACGGTAGGGTTACCTTTAAGGGGTAAGTTGTTCGGGTTTATGTCTAGGGGATTTAAGGGTTTTTATTATACTAAACTTAGAAGACAATATTACATAAAATAAACGAGTAGACTTCAAGTTAAATACAAAAACATTTATTTAAATACTATAGGGAGAATTTACAGGGGGAAAACAGATAAGTACATAGAAAGTTAACGAGAAAATAGCTAATTTATATGAATTCATGTTTACTAGGTTGAGCAAGATTAATGAGGGATAGATGTTACGGGTTAAGAATATTACAGTATTAGAGATTAGAAGCCATAAGGAAAGTTAGACAGGACATAGTTACCACAGTGGGAAGATCGGCGGCTTAACTGCGCCAAGACTGATCTAATTTACGACAGAGGGATTGAGAGAGACTTTAACAGCCTGCTGTGTGCTGCGCTGCTTTCAGCGTGCAGTCTGGTTTTGTTAGGAAAAAGAGGGCGCTGCTCGTAGTTCGTACAGAGCAGAACTCTGGCTCCATCTATCGCCAAAAAATTAATCTAGCTCTTACATTCTTCTTTATACAGTGATTAAATTATTCTTTACGGGTAACATCCTACATATATATTGTCAACTTTGGATTTGATTTGATTAAAGTTTCTCTTTTTCAGATTTATATGGACTTATAATATCGTGTTTGTTTTATTGTTTGAATTTAATTCTGTGCTCATACTTTTATATTTTTTTCTTATTTTGGATTTTTAATTCAGGGATTTGATTATGTGTTTTTATGACAGTTTTTCTTTCTTCTTTGATTCTTTCCCAGGGAACCCTATGTGTAGGCGGGTCGATATCTGCTTTAAGATGAAAATAAAGAAAAATTAAAAACTTTTCTGCCCATTCGAAAACTGTTTATCGATTTATGAATCTTTTGTTGTAACAGTTGCTCGAAACCCTTTTTCCAAATATGTGTTTCTAAACATATTAACTATTTATATTGGAAAGTTTAAAATATTAGTGAAAATGTCTTACTATGACCATTTTTACATTATAATTGAATATTGTTTTCACAAATTTAATATATTGATTCTCATAACAATTCATTTATCAATTGTATGTAAATAATGTATTTAAGGAGTGGAAGCATTAAGCAAACTTAATCGGATAATACCCCTGTGCATTGAAATTCAATAAAGTTGTGCAAATCCTTTTCCAGGATTTAGTAAACTAATTAAAAATCGTGGGATTCTTAATTGTTATTCTACACACTGTGTTACAGTTCAGTTACCCATTTCCTTACTTTATTCCTTTTATTTTAAATGCTATTAGCTTATTACAGAAAATTTTTAATTTTTAAGTCAATAACATGCGAGATATTTGTTTTGCTATAATGGGGTTTTTATACTCATAGTTGAGAAAGTTTAGATAAACTGACTTAAATATGCTTACCTTAGACATTTCGAAGAAAAATGCTGAAAAAGAATATGACTCGTTCTGAAACGACAAATATTTTCCCAATATTATTTAACTTTGAGATCTCTTAAACCGCTAATGGCTTCTTGGTGGCTTAATAGCAAGGGAAAGGATATTTATTGCTTCTAAAAAAATAAATAGCTTCTAAACAACTTCTAAGAGTTTCATAATGATTATTTATTTATTGTTTTTCTCTTTTAAATCTATTGCACTTTTCTAACTGTCTTGTCCCTGTTGATCTCTTCAAGCACTACTTTATGATTTTCCACATTACCACTTTCATTTCATTTCCGCAATGGGATTTGTTTATGTCAAGTAAGTTGAAAGAGTTTCCGGAAAAAAAGAAAAAGAGTAATGTAGCATGTTTTTCAATGATGCTTAATCACCACTGATACTTCAGAGATGAAAGGTTTATTAGTTTTCTTCAAACTAAATGATGACTTCTAATGCTTTTAATCCTCAGAAATACGAGTAGGTACAATAACTTCAAATATTAACTTTGCTGCATCTTTAATGCCAAAAGAAAAATTTAAAGCAATACTATTTTAAAGTTTATTAACGCAATTAGATGGGAACTGTAATATACTGTATTAAAAGTATCATTTAATACCTCTTGTGTTATAATTTTCATTAATATTCCACCTTTTGCTACAGGTGTCAATCATGTTTTCAGGTGTTCATGTTTTGAGATTCCCTTATATGTGCACTTGCAGTGGGTTTTAAAAATTCCTTTTTTTGGAAAAAGCAGAGTTTTGAGAAAGCAAAAGAACGTTTGGGGAAGATAAGAAGAAATTTTTAGAAAACAAAAAAGTTTTGAGAAAATCAGAGAAAGATATTTAACTTTTAGCTGAATGGAAAAATTATATAAATTTCATATTCTGAATATTAGTATTAAAACGGGAACTACATAGAGACGAATTTAATATAAGCTTCAAATGTACGCATTTACCTATACATTTATAAAGTGCTTACTTACTGCATAAAAAGATGAGAAGGAAGAAGAGATTAATTTTTCATACAAATATATAATTTCAACCACACTAAACTGAATGTTAGCATAGTATTGCTTTGCCTGGGATCTAAAATAAAACACCGTCAATGCCAAGCTATAAAAAGCACGTCTCATAAAATCGGATCGTTTAATAGAAGAAAAATCCCAAAATAATTTAACTTTCAACTTTTTCAAAATTTTGTTTTAACTAATACAATTTCGTTAACGTGTGCAAAAGAAGAAACTAATAGAAAACTAAGAAGCCAAATTCCTTTTAAAGGAAATTTTCCTTCTGTACTGATAAAGGACAGAATAAAAGTTTTAGAAGGAATATTTATTTTTTATGTTAGTAAAAATTTCATGAAGCTGATGAAGTTTAAATACCATGAGAGAGGGAGCATATGATGAAGTTTAAATACCATGAGAGAGGGAGCATATACTCTAAATCATTTTATTCTAATAATGTACATTTATTTCTAAGGAAGTAAGACTTCATTTTATCTTTTCATTCAGCTTGTCATTCCATTAGTTCTATAAGTTAGAAATTCTCATCTTGAAATATCTTGCAAAATACTTGTATAAATATTTTGGCTAAAACATTTTTTCATTTAGAAGAACTAAAATCGTTTCTTCAACAATAGAAATCTACAATGCTTATAAAAGATGCATTTCTCTCCAAAAAATGACTGATGGTTGGTGCCAAAAACTGCTAATTTTCATGTGGTTTTCAACTTATTAATGAAGAATATAGTGATTACAATTTACATACCTTATCCATGCAAGTTGAAACAACGAGTAACGTTCTAAGATTAAGATTGATAATGACTCTATTTATGGGCACCTAAAACGAGTAAAACTTCACGCCACATTTGAAATTTCGAAACTTTGATACACCGTGGAATATCTGCTCCTAACAGGCAAGAAGGTTGAAGACTTTTTTAGTCATGAAATGGTCACTCAAAGCATTCTTGTTCTGATTGAAATAATTAATCAGCAAGATTTTTCAGATTAATTTCTTGCTTCATATTATCTTCTGAAATATGGTTCCAGCCATTAGAATTTTCAAAGGCAGACGAATAAAGCTTTTTTTCTAAATTGAATGTTGTACAATTTGTAAATAAAGTCATCAAAAATTTGAAAATTTCGAATATGTTGCAATTCCACTTTTTTATGTAGCACTTTGTGTCTCTTCATCATATAAAAAAATTATAATGGTAAGATATCCTTTAATGAATTCTTTTATATATTTGATGGGATAAACTTAATCTTCTGCTGTTTCCTTTTGTTTTAAATCCATTCTCTTTTTCTTTCATGCATTTAACGAACATTAGTTATACTGAGATATATATAGAATATATATAAATTTTATATATATGGATATTTTAAGGCTATTCATGTGTTATTACTCTTT
>BGPR01000493.1:407436-426386 GCA_013235015.1 Araneus ventricosus
TTTATATATATGGATATTTTAAGGCTATTCATGTGTTATTACTCTTTTTGCTGCTAAAATTTGTCTATCGGTAGACAATTAACTGCATTTAGTTATCCCGGAAACCTTCTAAAAATTACGAAAATAATTTAAGCACAAATTTCTATATGAATTCTGATTATATTTAACTGTTCCATTATGCAATTTATGACACATTTTAATAGTCATACACTCCGCTTTGATAGTTTAATAAACCAGATATAAAATAATTAGGCCAAAGAGTACAGAAATCAGAGGTGACGATTACACAACATTAAACTTATCAGATTGTCGGAAAGCAACCTAATTTATATAAATTCTAGCTGATAAACCCAGCGTTTCTCAGAATTAAAATACTTTTGAATAAAGTATTATAATACACAAAATCCTTTTATCGTGTAAAACTTTTTAAATTAAAATGAGATTATCAATTAAAGCAAATTATTTTTTAAAAACGCAGAAAACTAATTTTCTAAGTAATATTTGCTATATAAGTACTTCAAATTTTTTTCACCAATACTGAAATATAAGAAAGGTTTTATCTTTAAATGGGACAACTAATTACGTTTAGATTAATAAAAAAATGAAAGTAACTAAATCAGAAATTTTTCCTGGTACATATTGTGAATTGTCTGCTTTGAAACTTTTCTTTCAATGTTTTCCAAAATTTTGCTAATGTGTTTTGGCAACAGTTCTTCGTATTTGCATTTTTGTTCATATACACTAAAAAGAATAATGTTACAAATTGTGTATAAAATTAATTTTGAAAACTTATTAAAAATAGAGAAATAAACTGTACGGAAATTAAATTATAGTTACTGAAAAGCTAATTTTTTAAATTTAAATATTGTGTAAAATTGGTTTTTGTTAGATAACATTTTCCAAATAATATCCGCCAAAATCTTGCTAAATTTTTAATTACCTTTTGGCCTTTGTAAAGTTGATAGTGACCTTTATCTTGTTTTGAAGACCTCATGTACGGAATTTGTGAGAGATTGGACACACAAAAGCTGTTGATTTGAATTAAGGAACACACACTTAGACATACTCTCTGCATAAAAATATGTACAATAAACATTCAAAACCACAGCCTCCTAACTACAGAGATTAAGGCTACAACGACTTACATTAATCCAATGCTTGCCTAGTGAACAACATTTCTGGAGCGTTCTGTTGTCGAAAATCTATTTCATCTGCTTACAAAAGCTTTACTATGTTTGCCTTTGTTGGAATTTGAGAGATTGACTTATGTTTTCTTTTAGGCATCGTTAAAACCAACTTTGAATCTTGCAATACTCAAAGATATATATTATCAATTAAAATATTACTTATTTATTATTTCGTAGAAAACGCAGGTAAATTTGACAGGCCATGTTAACTGCAGCGATTTTTTAATATAAAATTAAATAAGCTTCAGAATTCTTTTAGAACCAAAGAAAACATTTCCAAGCGATATTTTAAAAAATAATAAGCAGAAACATCAGAAAATAATGGTAAAGTAATTACACCGTTGCCTAGAAATGGAGTATCATTTAATTTGCTTTATTTCGAAATCGTCTGCGTATAATCAATTTTTTATTAAATTTTGAAAAATTAATACAAATTGAATGTAAATTGCCACAGATATAAATTTGGTATCATTGAAAATGTAAAATGTTGAACTTTAAGATGGTATAAAAATAATTTTCGGAGACTAATTTTCTCCTCACTTGCAGCGAAAAAACTGTTTCGGTTAACTTCTAATTAGCTGACAGATTAATTAACTTTGCGTTTTGAAAAGTTGACATGTGTCTTCTCCTTGTCTTAAGTAGGTTAATAGGTTAATAAATGTGCAAAGTTTGATTGAAATAAGTGCAGTAGTTTATGAGGAGATGTGGAACATACCTACAATGACTTTTATTTATATTAAGATTTAATCTCACTTGTTGTTGAAAACCATCAATATGTGCAGGTACAAAGACATTGAAATTAACTCCATTTTTGTTTTATAGGTTTCTTGTTAGGTATTATTTAACACGGCAACATTACGCCATGCTTGGCAAATATTATACGGCTGCCAAAGTAGCGTATGATTCTATTTCATTTCTAAGCAAGTTAATACTTAAACAGTTAATTATTTAAGAATGTTATGTTAAACACGTTGTTTAAAAAGGCAAGCGATGTCGATAAGAACAACATTAAATGTCTTTTTCAACAAATGAACCATTCTTGAAAACCTTTTACAATGCATTTTTAATGAAAGATTGTGTATTTTTTCAGATCTAAAAGGGAAAATTAAATTAAATTGAAACTTTTCATATTTTCATTTCAAAACAGTCTAAATAATGTATATTATGATACATTCACCTTTTATCTTTTAAAAAATATGTTTAAGCTTACTGTGGTGTTTATTAATGTTTATTTCTTTCGGAAGATATATTTTCCTCTTTGGAAAGGGAAATATTATTCAAATAAGGCCAGCACTTATGAGGTGTAAAAACATGGACTTCGAATTAAATATACGAGAAACACAGTGGATGCAATAATAAATATATTTATTGTTGACTTTAGTTTCATTTGACCTAGGGATTAGTGACCGAAAAGTAATATGGGTTTTAATCGCATTAAAAGCTATCTACTGCGCTCGGAATGGAAACCAACTGTTGAAAACTGAAGAAAAACTTAGCTTAATGGCCAAATTATACGGAGCGGTGCTTTTCAAACAAATGGATTCAGAGTACACTTGGACATTAACTAAAGTACTTTACATTCATAAGAGATGAGAGCTTCAGGGTACTTTGTCAAAATGCTATTTAAAAATGCTTTCACCGTCTGGAACTCCAGACTTTAGAATGAGGGAAGCATTCATCAGTGTTCATATTGCTATTTTGGGACATTGACGCCATAAAACATTTCTGCCAGAAATGTCCCTTTTTTAACGAATTAGATAAAGCTCTCTTAAACCCCGTCGTTCCATTTAAGAATTGATTAGCTCAGTAAGTACACTTGCTATCTTTAATATTTTTATAAGAAAGACAACGATAAAATACTAGTGACTTCTTTCTTTTAAATTAAATTTATTTGAAAGGATTCCTTTATATAAAACTGTAAAGAAAAGACATATAACTGATTTTAGAGATTTTTATAACTAAAAAACAAATGTTTTCAGACTGAGAATCTGAATAGCTGTTATTAGCACGCAGCTGTACATTTTTTATACATAATAAGAAGCTAGTTTGCAGTGAATTTCCCTGGATACAAATTATTCTAGTGGCAAAAATTTTAAAATGTATATATCTAACTGTCATAGTGAGTATCTATAAGGAACGAAATAACTCATATACTAAAATGCGGAATTATTTTATGAAAATATATTTCGATTCCTAATTGAAATATTTAAAGTTAAAAGTACAACAGCGATGCTATACTATTTCCCTTATGATCTGTTCCCAGGTTGAGAGTAAGACAGATAATTTCTCAGCATATCTAATAATTATTTAACCCATTTACACGATTTATTTTTATCGTCAGGATATAGACAATCCAGTCATTTATATAATGTAACCACAACTGTCAACGATTTATCTGCTTCGTTCATCATCGCCAAGAGAAAGAAATGTTAATTTCATTTGTTACTAGCTGTCTTGGGCGGCCAGATTGTTCGCCGGGAATATGATTAAAATGCAAGCTTGTATCATTTTATATTCATGGTTTCTTTAACAACGCATTTTTAAACTTCAGCTTGTGGTAGATATTTAACCAATGTTCTATTAGTTAAATTGTACCTCTTGTTTTCATTGTCTATATAAATGTAATTAATGGAGTCAAATAACTGGCTATACCCACTAACACCTGATTCCACGTTGTCGGCACTATTTTCCCTTTTCTTATTCTTCTTGTAAGATATGCATTTGATTTCAATAATAAAAAGGCGCAGCGTATTTTATGGCCAGCGGCGTGTTAACTGGAACACGTTGAAAACAGAATAAAAACATACCAACTATAACCTTTCAGATTATGTTTCCTAATATAGGCTAAGTAATATCTCGGAGAGCTTGGTTTACAGATTTCTTAAAAATCTTGATGAAATAAAATATGAAAGCAAAATGTGTTAGTATCCTATCTCAGATTACAAAAATGAAAGAGAAATATGCAACTAAATATTTGTTTAAGCAAATTAACATTCGGAAAAATTGTACAGAAATTTAAATGATATGATTGGAAAGGTAATTGTTTTCACTTTCAGATGGAGTGAAAATAAATTTTGCGCTGTAATATTTTCGAAAGTTATTAAGGAAAAACGGATCATTTCTCAACATGATTAAACATTATTCAACCCACTCATATAATTTATTTTTAACGTCAGGATATAGACAATCCAGTCATGTAAGCAAGTTGACAACAACTACCTGAGAATCTACGCTTTCTTTATCATCACAAAATCCACAAAGTAACATAAACTCTATCTTTCTTCGTTATATTTTAATATTTTTTTTAAATTTAGCTGACAACGAAGAAAAAAATATAATATTCGGCAATTTAATTGTGTTTAGAAATGCTCAGAAGTTAGTTATAATTGTTCAATTCATAAAGCCTTTGTTAAAGTTTTTGTGAAAGCTTCAAGCCTATTTAATAAAAATTAATTTATGATGTTTATGAACATTTTTATTATTTTAACTCTTATTGTTTCCACAGCACTTCTTTCAGATCAATCGCTTTCAAAATATGATTAATCAAAGAAGAATTATAACACTCATTCATGTATTGTTGTTGGGTTAAATATTTCATAGCCTGCTCTCTCAAAACCTTATTGAATTATTTAGAGAAATTTTATTGTCCAGGGCTAAAAGAGATAAATGTTTCTCAATAAAACAATTCCTGTCATTTCCTCTTCAAGTAATGTTATAACGAAACAACCAAAATTCAATCTAAGCCAGAAAACACATCTATTACCGCATTGTGAATTTATTACTGAATACTAGTCATCTGGTAGCTCTCCAAACACGACTTGTGTCAAGAAAATGCTTTATTTTTCGGACCATAAAATTTAGATATTTGATAAGTTTATGTTCTCTGAAACAAGTTACATTTAATATTATAGCATTTTAAATTTTTTCTCTCTTCAGGATTTACAATTTTTTCTCAAATATTATACGCATATGTTTGTGTAATTAATGGTAAATTATTTGCAAAATTTAGAAAGCATATAATTTGAAATAAATACTTGATAATAAAAACTCATTTTTAAACAGAGGGCATTTTAACAACACTTTTAAATCATTCAGGATAAAATGAAAACCGTAAATGCGTCAAATATGAAAAAAGTTATGAAATTATAGAAAATCAGATAAATATAATGCATTTAATGATTAATAAATATTTTCTGACACGTTTTTGATTTGCATTCGTGAAAACAAATCTTAACACTAGGAAGACGATAGCGGTCATTTCGACCGCAAATGAAATTCAAACACCCGTATTTCCTTTCTTTTTCTTTAGATTTCTTATTCATTAATTGACATTTCCTGATTATTCATAAAAATCATGCAGAACAAAAATTATTTCTTTTCGCCCGTTATTATCGACACTATAAATTTTTGTACCTATAAAGACTGACTGCGGTCATTTTGCCCTCTAAACAAACATAAAATTTTATTATGTTTTTCACTCTATTTTTTTGTTTTGTCTACTCTGTAATTTTTCTACTCTTTTAATATTTTGTTTTGCGGAGATAATTTGATGAGAAGGGATATAAATGGGGGGGGGGTGAAAATTGTAAATCTCAGCAATTCTTTTTGCGCATGAAGCATCTGCTTTATTGAAATGTCAAATATTCATTTCTTTAGATTTCCTCTGCCAGTTCGGTTATATATTTTCTCTTATGACGTCAGGAAAAACCATTTGTAAAGGATTTCTGTCAGGAAAAGAAATTTTAGAAATGTTGCATAATTTATCCGAAATAGATTCTTCTGATGTAAAATCTGATTTATCACAAGATGTATATAATCCTAGCAATGAAAGTGAACAAACTTCATCGAACGGATGTTTTACAGAAATTGCAGAAAATGATTTCTCCTCTGAATTTGAAAATGAATAAAATTCATCTATAAACATCGATTCTCAACATCCAAGAAGTGCTTGAACTGTATTAAAGCAAAGTTCCCAAGCACGACAATATTACTCTGAAGGAATACCAAGGAAAGAAAAACAAAAATGTTCTACTGCTAAGCACTCTTCATCCTACAGGGTCGGAAGTTGAATGGAATGAAAAGAAGAATCCTGAGGTTATTAAATTTC
Source organism: Araneus ventricosus (assembly GCA_013235015.1). Taxonomy (NCBI): domain Eukaryota; kingdom Metazoa; phylum Arthropoda; class Arachnida; order Araneae; family Araneidae; genus Araneus; species Araneus ventricosus. The sequence continues at coordinate 413,731 of BGPR01000493.1, forward strand.
ATAATTCGACTAAATACGGCGTTGATGTTCTTGATCAGATGGCAAGAAAGTATTCGACTTAATCCGCTTCCCGACGATGGTCGGTGCAAGAATTTGTCAATATCCTCGATTTAGCTGCTATCAATACTTGGGTAATTTACAATTGTAGAGGGACGAGACTCATGTTTATACGGAAGAATTAATTCAATTTCAGGAACCATTTTTATTAGATGACTAAGTTCCACGACACAGTACATTAAAAGGTACAAGACGCAAGACAGAGAACAACGACATAAGACAAGTACAAAGAAGAAGAAGAGAGAGAGGAATCATGGGAAAAACCCGGATGATTCTAGTAGCGCCACCTGCCATGAAAAGGAGAAGGAAGTGAATTGTAACTGCTACGCAATGAAATTGTTGGTACAAAAATCAAACGTCATAATTATATTTTGAATTTAGCTGATGAACTGCGAAACTGTTTCATCTAAGATGTTTGCGCTTTTCGATTTCACTCCAGATACAGATGATGGGCCCACTGCCTCAAGCAGAAAACGCAAGCAATGTAAAATCAATAGAGGCCGCGATAAAACTATGAACATTTGTTGCGGTTCCAAAAAGGCAGTTTGTAGCTCTTGTACAAGCAAAATGATAAAGCTGAGAGTTTGTAGAAACTGTAAGAAACAGTAATGTAAGCAAATCACTTTGTAAAAATTATGTATTTAAATGTATGCAGTTTTAAAGTTGTAATAATATGAGGTATAGATTCAAAATATTTTGTGTAATGGTAAGAAATTTACTATGTATAATATGCTTTAATTTGCATTCATTGCATTTTATTAATAACTAGCTGTTATGCCCGGCGTTGCTCGGGATTAAAATACTTTCATGTCTAATATTTTTGATGTAAAAAACTACTTTTGATAGAAAATTACAATACCCAAAATTATTTTATCGTCTGAAATATTTTTTAATTAGAGTGAGATTATCAGTTGAACTAGACGATTTTTAAAAACCGCCGATAGCTAATTTTGTCCATAAGTTATTAGTGTTTATTGCATAGGTAATTCAAATTTTGTTCATAAATCTTGCAGTATAAGAAATATTTTAATGGATGTTTTGGGACAATTACATAGTAAATTTTCCATTCAGAAAAAGTGTTAAAATAAATATGAATAAAAAATAATTAAATTCGTCTTCATACAAATTTCTTTTAATGTGATCGCGCAACAGTTCTTACGTATTATTGTTCTTCAACAATAAAAAAGTGTAATAAAATGTAAATTTTCTACAAAATTTAATTTTTTTAAATTATTATAATGAGGCAACGAATTGAAGGGAAATGAAAGTTTTGCCATGAAAAGCCATTTACTTAAAATTTTATTATGTGTAAAAATAGTTTTTGCGACATAATACATATTTTCGAAAAATATCACGGAAAATGCCTAAATCTTGCTTAATTTCCAATTAATTAAAATTTTAATAAGATTTGGGGCTTTTAAAAGTTGACAGTTGACTCTTCTTATAAAAAATATATTTACAAAAATAAACAAAAATTAATTTCAGAAATAAAAGTAAATTAGTTCAAAGCCTAACCATTGCCCAGCAATGGAATAGTTATAAATTTACTTTAATTTACATTGATTAAACATTAAAAAATGAATAAAAATTGTAGGAAAAATGTCACACATCAAAATTTGGTATCATTTGAAAGGTAAAATTTTGAAATTTAAGATGGTTTAAATTATTTTTTGTGAAACAATTTGCTCCAAAGTAATTGCGGAAAAACGGTTTCGGTTAATTTCGAATTAACTGACTGTTTAATTAACTTTTGGACTTTGAAAAGTTCATAAGTGTCTACTCCTTGTCTTAAATAATAAGTGAGAAAAATTTGGTTGAAAAAAGTCCACTGGTTTAGGAGGAGATATGGAACATAGCCACATACCCACATACATAGCCGCATAGCCACAATGACTTTTATTTATATTAAGATTGATTACATATATTGCATTTTCTCGAAAAAAATATTATTAAACGAAAAAACGTGATAAACAGGAAATTAATGTGAAGAAAATGTAAAATTTAATAAAAATTGTATTAAAAACTTGTTTTAGCAAACAAATCTTGGAAATAGTGTGGGTTTTGGTAACTAAAAGAAAGCGGTCAAAATGACCGCTCCTAGACTTTCTAGGTATATGGAAACCGCCGTCTTTCTAGTATTAAGCAAAGTTACGTAGAGATATTGCATTATCTTGGTAATTAATGAAATTCATGACAGATCATTGCTTTTAATTAATTTTCTGAAGAATCACTAATAACACTTCAAACGCAGACAGTTCCCCATCCTCGACAAATGATGTTAGTTTTAAACAATCGGTTCATTAGATTTAATTTTCATTTTAGAGAATAAGTGCATTGCGCTTGAAATCGTTGAAAATTAAGTTATAACTCTCTTATCTTGATTGCCTAAATTCTAAAATTATTCTGAATCATCGATGAACTCTTATTCAGTAACATAAAACATCATATGCACGTTTCGTTGAAGTTTTCTCGGAGCATTTAAAAATTTTCGAATTTTAACGCATAAAATATAGAAATATTGTAAGCTTGCGGATCGAAACAGTTTAAAACTCCATTTGTAGAAACTGGAGAACAAATTTTAGAAAATGAACTACCATCTTATATCTTTGTCCAAACATAGCATACTATAGCTCAAATATCGTCATTTATCAAAATGATGAAGTCTCGTATGTAGAAGATGCAATCTAATAGTGTTAATGGAACGTTTTCTTATAATATTCCTTCGCTTTGTCATGTGTGCGATTTTTTACAAACATTTTAAACACAAATAATTCCCTGTTGTGACTGTATTAAATTGCTATACAGGAAAAGGAAATTATTGCTTTTCTTTAAAGAAGCACTTGGCTCAGAAAACATTATTTATTGCGGTATTCACATGTTATCTTGAATAGGTTGAAACTCATCTTCTGATAAGTGCTTTATTCTTCTCCCTAGTGCTCAAGCTGATTTTCATATTTCTACTTCCTGTTCTTTCCTGACTATGTTCCCTACCTGTAATATGCTTCAAAAAATTTTACCATAGATAAGAATGTAATATATCCATTTTAGATTTTCGAAGCTACCTAAGATTATTATCTTAATTACAACACAACCTGGACTTAGTTCTTTGAATGATTACAATTTACTCAAAAATCACATTTCTGCATTTAAAAAAAGATGTTAACCATTTAAACTAATCAATTTTGAGATGATTTGAAAGGATTATTAACAAATTTTAGAATTGAAATTTTCGCAAATAATTTCATCAATCATATACTATCCAATACAATACTATACAATATATCAAATTACTACTGCAAATTATAATGATTTTTCAAGATTAATAGATTGTGAAACGTCAGCTGGAAGTAATTTATCTTCAAGAAAAACTGTTATAGCTTTCATCATAATAAGATATTTTTTTTCCTTTTTCATCATGTGTAGATGGGGAAGAATGATTACTCTTTCGAAAGAGTTATTGGCAGAACTTCAGAAATATCATTACGAAATAGTTTTAGAGTAGCTTCTAGCACAAATTTATATTAATGAAAAATCATCAAGCAGTGGACAGCTCCGTGATTTCGTTTATATCTCATACCAAAAACCTTATCCTCATTTGATATCATTATTGAGAAATTTGGTTCATATACATTATACAAGAGACATGTTGTATTTCAATTATCAGAACGGAAAATACGTGAGCTTTATTCTCAAAATTGTTTGTTCCTTGTTTTATGCCAATAATTGAGATTGTAAATCTTACGAAATATGCTATCATTCATATGAAAATATTTGACTGGTGACTTCTAATGCTAATACCTACTTCTGAAATTCTAGAACTATTGAAGAAACATTTTTCATGTTTTTTTGGCTTACGATAAAAAAAATCAAGTAATTTTCCTTCTAAGCCAACCTAAATCTAACTCGTGCAGCTCTCTGAACTTCAATTTCAATTTATTGATTTCCCAAATTCTGAAACTTAAAAGCACTTGAAAACAAGAATTCATAATCATGTTCTCTAAATTAATGGAAGGTATTCTTTGCAATATCACTGGATGAAAAAACCTGAAATTTGGATTATAACAAAACACCGTTATTTATGGATGACTCCATTTAAAGTATTTCACTTGAAAATCACACGTAAATGACATTATAAACCTTCCATGAGCTCAAGAAGATATATATTTCTTTCTTAAAAGGATGTAAATGAATGTATAAATCCATAAAGAATAATTAAAGATTTTGCTACTATCCCTTGTCTTCATTACATGCTAAAAGCGCATCTGTTAAGCGACTACTGTTTGCAATGGAAAAAACTCTTGAAAAGGTTGTTTCTAAAGGAAACCCACAGGTTAGGTTAGGATATATTAACGTCCAGTTTTGAGGCAACACGAGGGCTATTTAGGGACGCACCTCGTAAATTTGAACCGCGGTCAGATGACGAGTGAGACGCCTGAGCTGGCACCTCTTCTCCAAACTTCCGCACCACACCAACGGACGGACGTTTGGCCACTAGGTATGATTTAGCGTGCAACAGGACCCATACACGGCGGACCTTCGGTGGAATCGGTTTTCGAATCTGCGACCCTCCGATCACGGGGCCGAGACATTACCACTATACCACAGCGGCCTCAGGAAATCCACTGGTGAAATGGTTAACAAAAAAATAAATAAATAATTGCTGTTTGGTAAAAATAAATAAAGATTCTACGATATATTTCGTCAAGACCAACATCCTAAGGCACATGATGAAATTTTGATCCAGAAAATCTATTTGTTTAAATTATGTTATTATATTATCAAATGTGATTCTGTTCTCACCGAATTCGATAGGTTGACGTTCTACTCAGAATCTTATTGTTGAGATATACAATTTTGTAAAAATATAATTTATATTTAGGACGAAAGGAGAATAGAAAAGGAAATAGGGTTGTAGGAAATACAATTTTGATTCTTCTGGAGATGGTTGAGGTCCATTTTAATTATAAATGTAGTGCTTTATATCTTTTAGTTCAGAACAGTCAAGAGAAAGCAAATTGATAGAGAAACAGGATTTCATTCGAAACGAGATATTATTCCGTGCTAGAAATTTTTGTTGTTTTTTTATGTTTTTCTTTACAACGTAAGTTGTTCAGACATGCATCGGATAATTTAAACATAGAAATTTAATTTGAAAGTTTTATTCTAAGCTAACAACTAGCGATTGTAATCCTGTGGTATTAGTTTTTACAATTGAAACATTTTAAGCTACATTTTGACTTAAAGGGTACCGCGATTTTTGCTTTAATTATGAAAAATACAAAACGTGCGTTTCTCTCCAGAACAGCTTAATAGGAAGGATACCGAATATATGCTGAAAATATCATCAAACATCATTAAACCACTTCTATGAAATGAGTTTAAGTTTAATGAGAGTAAAGTTCCATTTTGAAGTAACACGAGGACTAATTTGGCACACATTTCGTAATTTTGAACTATGTAGAGATAATGTGGACGACACGTTATAAATAAAACGAGGAGCTGAATAATTATGTAAACAATACAAGATTTAGTAAAAATACAAAATTCGTAATAATGAGACGTCAAATTGCAAGGTAAACATTAATTTGTAGCATTTATAATATTATAAAAATTAACTACTTTTTATAATGATTTATTTTTACTTATAATGAATATATATGACAGCTTTTTAATAATAAATTTAAACCCTTTTACAAAGGCCTTTATCAGTGCAATAAAAAGGAAAAAAGATTTTTTATTAAAAATCTGCAGGTCGAAACGGAACTCCCAAAAGAGTGATGATTGGATGAAAATGTTCTGATAGATTGGATGAAAATGTTCTGATAGATTGGATGAAAATGTTCTGATAGATTGGATGAAAATGTTCTGATAAATTGGAAAATTGAAAAGCACTTGCAATGTATTTTAATCGAAATGTTTTATATATTTTTTGTAATATAATGTATTTTGTTTCTTATGAAATTTATTTTGGCTTTATATCCATATCCTATTGTTTTCTGCGCTTCACGCGACTATGACTTTTGCTTTGACCTCTAAATTTTCTTATTCCTTTTTTCCCTAGACTTTGATTCTTTAAAGTTTGATTTGAGATTTGTCTTCTGAAAATAAATACTCAGATTAATGCACTATACAAATAATTTATAATCTACTGGAATATTAAATATTCTAGTTCGTGTTAGTAATATTAGTATTAATATTATTTCTTATCAATTTATATTACCATAAATACCTTTCCTTAATTAATATTTTTAATAAGAAAGTATGGATTTCAGAAGAAAATCGTAAAAGCCAGAGTTTCTGAAAGAAATGCCCTTTGTAAATTGGAATTTTAATTTCTTTTATGGGTCATTCTCACGAAAAAGGCACAACTAGCTAAAAAAATTATTTTACAAAATATGTAAATAATCTTAATAGTTTCATGGATGTATCCATTTAAGCTTAATAAATACAATGATATTAATGGTCTATATAAGTTTCCTATTTTATTTTTCGTTGTTTTTTTATTTTTAATTTTTAAAATTTTTGACCTGTCTACGAAGGAGACATGATAGTCAACGGAACTTTTACAATTTTAACGAAAGCATAATTGACTAATTATAGGTCAGAGCAGTCAGAGAGAGTCAAATGGAATTTATTTTGGCTTCATATCCATATCCTATTGTTCTCTGCGCTTCACGCGACTATGGCTTTTGCTTTGACCTCTAGATTTTCTTATTCCTTTTTTTGCCCAGATTTTGATTCTTGAAAGTTTGATTTCAAATTTCACTTCTAAAAATAAATATTCAGATTAATGCATTATATTAATAATTTATAATCTACTGGAATATTAAATATTCTAGTTCTTGTTAGCAATATTAGTAATAATATTATTTCTTATCCATTTATATCTAATATTTTTTAATAAGAAAGTATGGATTTCAGAAGAAAATCGTAAAAGCCAGAGTTTCTGAAAGAAAAGCCCTTTGTAAATTAGAATTTTAATTTCTGTTATGGGTCATTCTCACGCAAAAGGTACAAATAGCTAAAAAAAATTATTTTACAAAATATGTAAAAAATCTTAAAAGTTTCATTTATGTATCCATTTAAGCTTAATAAATACCCTTATATTAATGGTCTATATAAGTTTTCGATTTTATTTTTCGCAGTTTTTATATTTTTAATTTTGAAAATTTTTGACCTGTCTACGAAGGAGACATGATAGTCAACGGAACTTTTACATTTTTAACGAAATCATAATTGACTAATTATAGGTCAGAGTTGTTACGGGTTTATTTCTTATAAGTAAACAATAAAATTAGTTATTAAAAACCAGTGCAAGAAAACTTAAGCATTTTAAAATAAATAGTAATTTTTAAATAATGGCACTGTCTGTGCATTAGTTAAATAATATTTACAAACAATTTCAAATAAAGGAATGTCAACATTTTTCAGGAAAGTAATCAGTTAAATACTAAATTAAGGAATATCATATATTTATTTATTACTAAAAAATCTAGAAAGTCTCATATTACATTTTTCTACTCTCTTCTCTTCTGAATTTGAGCATCTGACTGTCTTGCCTTTTTATTTTTTGACGTTCCCACTTTTTCTAACAAAAAATTTAGATACTAAAATGTTTGTTATACATTATCGGAGCTATAAAGTTATATACAGTGAAACCTCTTCAAACGGCCACCCCTGCATAGCGGCCAATTTTTCGTGGCACGGATTTTTCGGCCCATAGACCTAATGTTAAAATAACCCCTCGCAACGGCTACCCAGCCCCTCTGAACGGCCGCCTGTTGGGTTCGCCCATCCCATTTTTCAGCAAAATCTACTCACTTCCTGGTTCTAACCTTGAGCCGAAAGGCTCAAGGTCAGGTTAAGAAAGGTCGTTAGTTTGTTTGCACGTGTTGCTTCCTATTGGCTGTTAGCGGATTCCGATAATTTTGGAGCAAAAATGTCATTCACGCTTGTTTTATTAGATGGTCAGTGATCTGAGTTGCAAAGATGTCGAAGCGCGCTTTCCTAAATCTCGAGCAGCGTATTGAAATTCTCCGTCAATAAGAGAACGGCAAATCGGCGAGAAAGTTAGCTGAATTATTTTACTGCGGAAGAACGCAAATCAACAAAATCATTAATGAAAAAGATTTGATTTTGAAGGAGTACGAAGACTTCAAATTTCATGGTGTCAAACGGATGAGACACGAAAAGTATGTCGACATAAACGAGGCTGTTTTGGAATGGTTTAAAACTGTTCGGGCGAAGAAAATTCCTGTCAGTGGACCTATGATTCAACACAAGGCAAAAGAACTTGCGGATGCTTTGGGAATTGAAAATTTCTCCGCCAGCGATGGGTGGTTGGAGAGATTTCGCATACGGAATAACATTAACTGTGTGGCGAAGCAGCCGATGTCGACCCCAGTTTATGTGAAGATTGGCAGGAGCGTCTTCCACTTCTTTTGGCTGGATATGATGACGAGAACATATTTAACATGGACGAAACGGCACTCTTTTTTCGCTCTTTGCCCAATAAGAGCATGATTCAAAAATCCGAAGAAGCCAAAGGTGGAAAAATTCCGAAGGAGCGGCTTACCATTAGTTTTTTTGTGAGCGCAGCTGAAGAGAAAGAGAAGCCCTTGGTCATTTGGTGATGTCAAAGACCCAGGTGTTTTAAAGGGAAAGATTTAAACCGTCTTGGTGTGTCGTGGTACGCGAACAAAAAAGCATGGATGACTTCATCTATTTTTGAAGAATGGCTGGTAAATTTCGACAAAAAATTGAGGAATCTAGCCAGGAAAGTTCTCCTTGTGTTGGACAATGCGACGTGTCATGCGCACGGAGCTCAGCTCAAAAATGTCAAACTGTTATTTCTACCGCCAAATACGACATCAAAACTTCAGCCATTAGATCATGGAATTATAAAATGTTTCAAGAAGGAATATAGACAGTGCGCTCTGTGATACGTCATTGCACGTATGGATGGATGTGAAATTGCTAGTGAACTTTCAAAGAAAATTTCTATCGGAGATGCTGTTGACTGGATTAAAACTTCCTGGAAAAAAATAGGTCAAGAAGTGATCACTAAATGTTTCGTTAGCTGTGGAATCAGTAGCAGAGAAGTCGAGAGACAATTAGATTTATTCGACGAATCGACGGCGGAAGATCAATTAGCAGAACTCTCGAAACTTGCTGGAATAGAGTACGATCCCGAATCCTTCCAGCACGAAGCAGCAGTGGAGTGCTTTGATGATTACAGTGCCGATTGGGAGGAACGCCTTTTGGTTAACGAGTCTGCAGAAGGTAAGCGTTTTTTAAATGCTTTTAATTCAATCTGAAATTAATTTGAGATTGATTTAAATTAAGTAACCAGCATGTTTTGTGTATATAAATGTTTTTACAAATGAATTTTTTGTGCCTTTCAGGCTCTAATTCCGTCTCTGATGAGGAACTTTCTGATACGGTTTGTAATCGTCAGTAAGCTAAACTTCCAACTCAAGCGACCTTGAGGAAAATAGATGAACTCATCGGAAATTCCGACGCAATGACAAACGAATCGGTTACAAATTTACTTTTTAGATTGAAAAACGAACTTGAAAGAATAGTTGTTTCCGAGAAAAACTTAAAACAGTCACAAATTGTATCCTATTTTCAAAAAATGTAAAAATTCATTAAATAAAGTACTATTTTCTCTTTAGATAAGTCTCACACTTCATTTTAAATAATAAATATGCGTCAGATTTGTTTATATTATGTATTATAGCAATTATCTTGTAATTGTAACGAAAACCCTTCAGAGCGGCCACCCCCTCTCAGCGACCAAATTTTCTCGGAACGGAGGGGTGGCCGCTCAGAGAGGTTTCACTGTATATTGAATCCGAATTGTTTAGTTTAATTATTTTCGAGAATATTGTTTTAATGTTAATTTAAAAAATATAAAGAAAATCACTGAATTTCATAAAAAATATCTACCAAAGAACTTTTAATTGATATTATTTTAATTTATATAACTGTATCATGATTTTTGAGATTTCGTCTCTTTCATGGACAATGCCATCCCATCTGTAGACATGATGTGTCCACGGAGGAGACAATAACTAAGTTATGAATTTTTAAGTGCTTTGGTTTTTAGGTGGCTAAAGTGGTACACTTATTTTTATTAAATGCGATACTAAACCTATCTAAATATTATATTTTAATTACAAATTAAATTTTTTTTAACTTATTCATGATGACCACGGAGTGGATGCCGAGAACTTTGCCAAACTCTAATTGGAGCTAATAAATTGGAATATATTCAATAAATTCGCAATAGAACGAAACATTTTGCTTAAAGAAAAATTTGTCTGCCTTTCTTATAAATTCTTTCATGATGATTTGATAAGATCTGGCATTTATGATATTTTTTAAAGTTATTTTCTTTGTCCACGGAGGTAGAAGTATTTGACTGGAGACAAAGTGTGAAAATTAATTACTAAGTAAAAATAATTTCTTCAAAAAAATGTTAAGTTATACCTTAAATAGAGACTTTAAACTAGTTAATAATTTTTAAAAAATTGTTTGAGTTTCGGTAAAAATTTATTTTGAATTTCCTGTTTAGGGATGTTCACGTAGGGGACATTTGTCTTGTATTCATTGAAATATGAGAGTTAAAAAGTAAAAAAAGTTAATAGAAACGTATTCAATAGATTCCTTAAATTATACATTTGAACAAAAATATTAGGAAATTTATTCCACTTTCTAATATTTATCACTACGGGATTCTAAAAAGCACCTTTTCGTGAGAATGATCCATAAAAAATGTATTATCTAACTAGGTATTAACTTTATCAACAAAACTAAACAGAATTATTATATATTTTAATACAATCTTAAAGAATTACTTTTTCATTTGTTTATCTCATAATATTCTAGCTATAAATAAATTCATGATCTTCAGCATTTTCTTCATCAACACTGTACATGGATTAATTGAGTGTTCGGAAGTGCGTGAAGGTTTTTAAAGTAGATGTGAAGAACTGGAGGAATTTATGGCAGAAAAGAATTATGCTTTCTTTCTGTCATTCATAGGTCTGCGGAATTTATAAAGACAATCTTGTTGCACATTTTTTAAAGACTTTGCAGCTCTCCCTTGCCTTTACTTTGCAAGTTTATTTAAAAAAATAGTTTGGCGCTAAAAAGTTTTCTTTGAAACGAATAGTAAAGGGATGAAAAAAAACCTATTTCAATTGTCATAGAGCGTATATTTCACATGTCAACAGAAGCTATGTCCCTCTGTATTCGTTTTCTGTTGGATATGGCATTTTGCAATGGTTTGTTGCGGAGGAACTTATTTGTAGATATGAAACTACTTAGAAATGAGGCTTCTTCTGATTGTATTAGCCGAATGTGACAATCCTCTGTCACATTAATATGTTAATTTTTCCGAACCTTCCTTTCAATGATTCCAAATCATTTGCTAGTACTTACTATTGTCCGCAAATCTGAGTATAAAATAATATTCTTTGCCATGCCATTCTTACGATGTCTGAGTTTCTAGTTAAATCTATTTCAGACACTTATAATTCAATAGCAGAAAACTAAATAACTATAAATTACTTTATAATACACAAGTTGAAAGACACACTTCCTCTCGTCAAGAAGAAAATAGATTTGGTTCATTGCAGCTTTAAAAGATATTCAGATGTTTTTCAGTTGCGTCTAGACATGTAGCCACCTTAGGGACAAAAACTGAACAATATACTTGATTAGACAGAAAATATAACATTTCTGCTGTAAGATGGCAATGTTAGCTCGAAATTGGCAAAGCATGGACTTGATTCAATTTCATTTTGAACTCTCATTATGCACATAAGAGTCTGTTTCTACATTAAAAGGCAATACGGATCCTTTTATTGTTATTTTATTCTTGACGTACTTATATGTGCTACTACTCATGATATAATGAGTTCGGAGCTTTTTAAAATTGCTTGAATACTAAAGAAAAGAATCTTTTATTCAAATATTTTGAATAAAAGATTCAAAATATTTAGAATGCATCACACAATAAGGAACTACATATTTCTCCAATATATGTATCATCTAATTTTATATCTCTTTGATCTTTCAGCGTGTATTTATATACTGTTGTTTTATTTTAATACGTCTGGCAACGTAAAAGCTACTGAAATAAGAGTCAAAAATTTAATTTAAATTTCGAAAATGTAACTACTAAAAAATTTAATTTATTTTGAATAGAAATCATGTTTTGAAAGAATACATAACTTTGAGTGTTCGCTTTTCCGTATGAGGAATCAGCAGCTGTAACGAAGGAATAACAGATTTATAAGATATAGTTCGAAGAAACTAACATTTTTTTCTTGACTTTGGTAGTGTTTCTTCGAAACGGGAATTTTAAATTTATTTTCAAACGAGATCTCACGGCGCAAATAAATTCCATTAAAATATATTCTTAGAAAGTTAAATAAGTCTTGACTTACATAGGTATTAAAAACGAGCATTAAACAACAGAGATAAGATATCGAACTTGTTTTTCGAAGTTTATGTAAAAAACTTTTCTATTATTATATTATATTATTTTTAACTATATATATATATATATATATATATATATATATATA